>VSMD01074230.1:0-45406 GCA_008750895.1 Mirza zaza | reverse complement strand
TTGTACCCCCTATAAGTCTGTTAAAATAAATGTTTAGGCCGGGCGCGGTGGCTCAAGCCTGTAATCCTAGCACTCTGGGAGGCCGAGGCGGGTGGATTGCTCAAGGTCAGGAGTTCAAAACCAGCCTGAGCGAGACCCCGTCTCTACTAAAAATAGAAATAAATTAATTGACCAACTAAAAATATATATAGAAAAAATTAGCCGGGCATGGTGGTGCATCCCTGTAGTCCCAGCTACTCGGGAGGCTGAGGCAGTAGGATCGCTTGAGCCCAGGAGATTGAGGTTGCTGTGAGCTAGGCTGACGCCACGGCACTCACTCTAGCCTGGGCACCAAAGTGAGACTCTGTCTCAAAAAAAAAAAAAAAATAAATAAATAAATAAATTTTTAAAAAAGAAAGAAAAAAAAAACAGAAAAGAACTATTGCATAAATAAATTTATTGTGACATAGAATTAGGTTGTCTTCAAAGGATAAAGATAAGCCAAATAGTCTTACATATTACATGTAGTCTTGTTATATACTTATAACAAGAATATAAAATAAATTATGCATATGTAATAATGTAAAGGCAATGAAAAGAGAGCTTAAAATGGCACAGGTAAAATTTTATACAGTTATATAAGTAGGAATAATTATTTCCAGCCTCCAAATCTGAAAAATGTTCAAGGGGGTGGTAGTATTTAGAAGAAGTCTTAGACAGAAAAAATACATTAATACATGGGATATGTGCAGTGTGGACTGCTTGGATTCTTTTCTTGTCCCTAACGTGCATGTGTTCCAGGGAGTGTAAGAACTTGAAGCAGGAATCTACTATCTCAGACAACCTTTCACTCTCACTTTGTTGCTTACTGGTCAAGGAGTGGGGAATCAGGTGTACCACATCCCTTCCTCAGGCAGACCCAGCCAGTCATATCAGAAAAACACCTTCTATGAAATCCTGAAACTCAGGACATACCCCTCATAACTACGGAAGTTTTGTATCCTACAAATTTATTTTCCCTACCTCCTCGGAGTTTCCCACACTGTCAGAGCCAAAAGTATATTCTTATCCTACTCCTCATGCTCTCAATAGCTCATACTCAGGTATAAATTTTCAAATTCTCTGCATGTGAGTATAAAAATCAAACTTGGCTTTAAAAACATCTTCACACATTATAGCCCAATCAGCAGGCAACTATCTCATAAAAATGTCCTTAACCCAGTACTGAGGCAGAAAGCTTTGACCCTACTTCATTTCAATCTTAAGACTAATATCTCCTCTTTTCCTAAATACTCATTCTCTCCCTGTGATGGCAAGGCACATATTAAATTTGGGGAGCTTAGCAGGTCTCTCATTTACACATGCTTAATTAGGATTTTCCCAAGTCCTTTGTTATAAGAACATGAGTATCTTCTTCAGTTGGTATAGCTGTCCTCCTCAATATAATTAATGAATATATACACATTCTTTGTCCCTTCTGTCAATTCTGCATACGTTTGCTGAGTCTAACCTAATTTTGACTGTCAATCCCCCCCCCAACCTTGTTGCTATGTGGTTGTAATTAACTGTACTGCTTCCACAGACTGCTTTCAGCTAATTTGTTGTGTGTTTGGCCATATATAGTCTTTATAGGCACCTCAGATTAGAGACTTATGTAGGTACAAAATCTCAAAGAAAACTTCTGCTTCTCAGTTCTTCCATGCTAATTCACAGAATACCACTCCATAACCCAATGATCTAGTAAGATCATTGAAGTCTCCATCTTGATGTCAATTTTCACTCCTCCTTTTTATCTAGATCCTCACTTATCATGATCTTGTGTGATAGAAAAATCTAGATTATTTTGAGCTAAAGAAATAGGAGTCAATATAAGACACATTCCCAAAGATATTTGCCAATTCCTACATTCTAAGACATTAAATGTTCTTTTAACTGGCAATATTATTCTCCCATCCATTATTTACTACATGTGTCACTTTCACTACACTCTTCTGTTTCTTTCTGGACTTTTGCTGTAGAATCATCACCTTCGAACATAGTATATGGTTAGAATTTTCTGGCTGTAAACCACACAGAACCTCAACGTCACCTATTTCCTACCCCAAAGGGATCAATTCAAAATAATATTCAGTTATTTCATCCAGTTCTAATCCATTTGGGAAAGGACCAGTACTTCTCCTTGGAGCAAGATGATGTTTCTCATGTTCTAGTGGCCCTAAAATTAAGCAGCCAGATCATCTGACTCAAAATATACCCAATATATGATGATGTAGCAGATATAGAATAATGACAATAAAAATTTCCAGACAAGACCATAGATTTGGAGGCCTCTTGTCATGACAGGAGGCCCATTCATCATCTGTGATGCATGCATCTTGCTCTTGCTCTGTAAACCTGTATCTTGCTCTTGCTCTGTAAACCTATCTTGCCTTTCCTCAATAAACTTTGTTTCATGCTTGCCTTTCAGAAAAAAAATACGAAAGAAAATAGATTTGGATAAACAACTAGTTGTCTCAAATTAGGAATTTTTTCTAAGCTGTTAGATATTTTAAAAACTCTATTATCATAGTCACTTAAATAATAAGATATGCTTGTCATAATGTTTCACAAATTGAGATGCATTTTTAAATTAATGTGTCACTATTTTTCTGACTTTCCTCTATCTTCTAGAAAGGCTAATGTTAAATTCTTGATATAAAGACATGTGATAATAAATTGGAATGACTAGCCTCCTTTGCAACAGGAGCCTCTTTAGAGGTATCAATTAAGCTTTTATTTTTCATTCACATTGAAATGTGTATAGATATGAAAAAACAACAAAGTCAACATCTCTTGATGGTCTGTGCAGTTGGATTAATATTTTTCCTAGATAGGTGTATCAGTCACGATATAATAGATTATGCTGCAATTTTAAGCAACCTCCCAAATTTTAGTAGATCATAACAACAAATGTTTATTTTCAAAAGATGGCTCGGTATTCTATTCCATATTTTCTAACTCTGGTCCCCAGGCTTACAAAGCAACCACTTTCTTGACTTCTTGAACACTGATGGTTACCATACCATAGGGAAAGACAGTTTCTTACCCTTCCATAAAATATTCTGGTCTGGAAATGATAAATTCTTTAAAGTCTAAAAGATTTTTTGAATTCATAGAAGAAAATAAAAATTGTCTGATAAATTGCTTAGCAAAATTTCTAATAGAGTAATATGTAGTGTTACAGGCTCTTGTCTACCTTTGCCATCAGGGAATAGCCTCTCTCTGTTCTCTTTCTCGTATTCAGCTTTCCAAGTTAATTGAATGGTCTCCTTCTGGCTACCTCCTGTAGGACTACTTGCATTTTCTGTAGGACAACTTATTTTTACCAGCAGGACTCAAGAAAATGCCCACTTTCAGTTCGGTAAGAACTTGAATGAGAACCCTCCAGAGTGTTTCATTATCACTTGTCAGTACAAAGGGATTATAAGGGCTCCCACACAGAGGATCAATGCATTTGTGGCTTGGCAGTATCTCCTACCATCATGGGAAGTTTAGAAATTGAACTGGGTCCCTCTATTGCTGGTAACTTAAGCTACCAGGTCAGGTTCAAATTAGATTTAATCTCTAGCATTGATATTCTCATCAAATTAGAGGAACCAAAGTGACCATATATTATTGATTATTCTTGATTTATTGTAGAAGCTCCCACCACTTACAAGTTTATCGTAATTAAAGAATCATATCTGTGTTAAGCTAAAATCCTCTTTAAAGATTACCTATCACAATCCTCTCATTTTATAAGAAAACTAAGAGAGCTACTTCCAAATACTTAGAAAAAGTGCTGACTATAGAACCTCAAATGACTACATATTTTGTTGACTGTTTGGAGAGACTTGACTTTTTTTATTTCAGCATATTATGGATGTACAAATGTTTAGGTTATGTATATTGCCTTCCCCCCATCAGAACTTCAAGTGTGTCCATCCCCCAGACAGTGCATATCGCATTCATTATATATGTATATACCCATTCCCTTCTCTCCCCACCTGCCCTAGCCTCATGAATGTTATTATTATATGTGCACTTAGTGTTGATCAGTGAGATGACTTTTATTTCACGAAAACTTTCATATTTGAAGAGATTGAATATTTATCTAAAATATGTTACATAGGTTATGAGACTGGAGACCAATGTTCATGTATGTGGATCTTTTGAATTCTAACAGTTGTAAACTTCATTGATTAGGATGGTATTAACTCATAGTAATTTGGAATCAATAAAACACTGCCAGGTTCCATAGTAATTATCTCTGTATCATTTTAATTATAGAAAATATGTTACTAGAAAGGGCTCCTTATTAGTTTGGAAGGCTCCACAACACAATTTTGAGCTTTCTTAGAATTTGGACCACTATTAACTTGTAGCATTATTTGTTTGTGCTATGGACTCCTTTTGCAGTCTAATGAAGGCTGTGAACCTCAATTCAGAATACTAATTTTAATTGCATAAAACAAAATACATAAGATAACAAAATGAAGAAATTATTAATATCTTGAAATAGTTATAAAATATTCCAAAATATACAGTAAAGTAATATATGTACTTGCTTAGCAATATTTATCATCAAATATTATTACAACAATAGTTTTAAAGTAGAGATTAATATAAATGATATTTTGAGATAGCTGTAAAATGTCATTTCTATTGATTACATAGATGCTGATACTACTGTGTCTTGTTGCCTCATTGATATGTGTAGAAAATACTGCACTAAGTTTCAGTTAAAGGTTAGTGAAAATAAAGAAATAATTATTTTCCAATCCAAACGCTTGAACAGACTGAATTATTTCCACAGACCTGTGAACACCGAGTTAAGAAGCATTATTTAAACTAATATAATAAAAAGGCAGATAGAATTTATGGAATCTGTATATAAAAATTAAGTTAGCATACAATGTTTGCATTTTATATTCCATTTGGTTTGAAGAAAGTAAATGCACTCTACTTACCATTATCAATATTAATATTACTTCAAATTGGGTAGATACATTTAACTCAACCATACCATAAAACCTACTATTCAAATGTGTACTCTCTTTCTAATGGTTTCGAACTCAAATATAACTATAGAACTATCTCTGGTGCATTGAATAAATCATAGAGAGCAAAATTTACTCACTTTATAGGATTACAATAAATTGTGTAAATATAATATTAATGTTTTATATATTTCTGCATATTATGGGGGTACAAATGTTTAGGTTACATATGTTGCCCTTGCAGCCCCCACCCAAGTCAGAGCTTCAAGCGTGTTCATCCCCCAGATGGTGCACATCACACTCATTATGTATGTATATACCCATCTCCTCCTCCTCCCCACTCCTATCTGCCCGACACCCGATGAATGTTATTCCTGTATTTCCACTTAGGTGTTGATCAGTTAAAACCAATCTGCTGGTGAGTACATGTGGTGCTTATTTTTCATTTCTTGGGATACTTCACTTAGTAGAATGGGTTCCAGGTCTATCCGGGATAATACAATAGGTGCTATATCACCATTGTTTTTTGTGGCTGAGTAGTTGCAGACACTCCGTACAGGCCTCACCCTACAGACCCTGACCTCAGAGGTGCAGACTCTGAGTACAGGACCCTCCTTGATGATCCCTGCACTCACAGCTTCAGACACGGAGTCCAGGACCCTCACTGAAGGCCCCTGATCTCACAGGTGCTTACGAACAGTAGAGGCCCCACCCTTAAGGCCACAGGCTTCACAGGTGTAGACACGCAATACAGTCTACACCCTGAAAGCTGATGTCCTGACAGGTGGAGACAACAAGTACAGGACCCTCACCGAAGGCCCTATGCTCACAGGTGCAAACACTGAGTACAGGCCCCAAAGTGAACACCCCTGCCCTCACAGGTGCAGACACTGAGTTCAGGATCCCCACTCAAGGCCCCTCTCATCACAGCTGCAAACACTCAGTACAGGACCATCACTGATGGCCCCTGCCCTCACATGTGCAGACAATCAGTAGCGGCCCTACCGTTAGGCCCCAGCCTTCACAAGTGTAGACACTCAGTACAGTCCACACCATGAAGTCCCCTGGCCTCACAAGTGCAGACACTGAATACAGGGCCTACACTGAAGGCACTGTCCTCAAAGGTGCAGACAATCAGAAGAGGCCCGACCCTAAAGGATGCTGACGTCACATGTGCTGACAATGAGTACAGGACACTCACTGAAGGCCCCTGAACTTACATGTGCTGACAATCAGTAAAGGACCCACCTTGAAGGTTGGAGCCCTCACAGGTACACACACTTAGTACAGATTCCACATAGAAGGGCCCTGCTCTTACAGGGGCTGAATGTCAGTACAAGTCACACATGAAGGCCCTGCCCTCACAGGTGCAGTCATCCATGTGGGCCGCACCCTAAGAACTGTGCTCTTACAGGTGCAGACAGTCAGTACAGTCCACACCCTAACCTCTCAGGTGAAGACACTCAGTACAGGATCCTCACTGAAGGCCCCTGGCCTCACAGGTACAGAAACTGAATACAGTCCCCACACTCAAAAGTCCTGCCTCACAGGTGCAAACTCTCAGTAGAAGCCCCACAGTAAAGGCTCTGTCCTCATAGGTGCAGTCACTCAGTACAGTCCACACCCTTAAAGCTCCTGCCCTCGCAGCTGCAGACAGTGAATCTAGGACCCTCACTAAAGGCACATGACCTCACAGGTGCAGACAACCAGTAGAAGCACCACCCTTAAGGCCACAGGCTTCACAGTTGTAGAAACTCAGTACAGTCCACTCCCTGAATGCTGCTGCCCTGACAGAAGGAGACAACCAGTACAGGACCCTCAAATAAGGCCCTGTACTCACAGGCAAACACTGAGTATAGGCCCCAAGTGAAGGCCGCTACCCTCACAGGTGCAGGCCCTCAGTGCAGGCCACATCCTGAAGGTCTCTGCCCTCCCAGGAGCAGACACTTAATACAGGCTCCAGCTGAAGGCGCCTGACCTCACAGGTGCAGACACTCAATACAGGCCCCTCACTGAGATCGCTGACCTCACAGGTACAGGCAATAAATGGATGCCAAACCCTGAAGACTACTGCCGCCACAGGTGTAGACACTGAATACAGAACCCTCACTGCAGGCCCGTGACTGCACAGCTGCAGACTTTAAGTAGAGTTCTTACTGTGAAGGCCCCTGTCCTCTTCGGTGCATTCAGTACAGGACCCTGACTGAAGGCGCCTGTAATCACAGGAGGAGACACAGAGTACAAGACACTTTCTCAAGGCCCCTGCCCTCACAGGTGCAGACAATCAGTAGAAGCCCTACCCTAAGGGCCACTGACCTCACAGGTGCTGATACTGAGTTCAGGACTCTCAACTGAATGTCCCTCCCATCAAAGATGCAGACAGTCAGTACAGGACCATCCATGATGTTCCCTACCGTCACAGGTACACTGAGTACAGAAACCTCACTGATGGCCCCTGCCTCACAGGTGAAGACACTGAGTACTGGATCCTCACTGAAGGCCCCTGCCCTCACAGGTGCAGACAATCAGTAGCAGCCCTGCCCTTAGGCCCCAGCCTTCACAAGTGCAGACACTCAGTACCGTCCACACCATGAAACCCCCTGGCCTCACAAGTGCAGACACTGAGTACAGGAGCCTCGCTGATGGCCCCTGTGTCACAGGTGAAGACACTGAGTACTGGACCTTCACTGAAGTCCCCTGACCCCAAAGGTGCAGACAATCAGTTGAGGCTCCACCCTGAGGGCCTCTGACCTCACAGGTACAGACACTGAATATAGGCCCCACACTTAGGGCCTTGTCCTCAATGGTGCAGACATCAGTACAGGGCAAATCCTGAATGCCCCTGACATCACAGGTACAATCAATCCATGCCCTACCCTGAAGACCCCAGCCTTCACAGCTTCAGTCTGTACAGTCCACACCCTGAAGGCCCTTGACCTCACTGCTGCAGATACTGAGTACAGAACCCTCACTGAAGGCCCCTGACTTCACAGCTGCAGACTCTAAGTAAAGTTCTTACCATGAAGGCCCCTGTCCTCTCTGGTGCAGACACTAAATACACACCCTACCTTGATGGCTTCTGCCCAAATAGGTGGAGACACTCATTACAGGGCCAAAACTGAAGGATTCTGCCCTCATAGGTGTAGGCATTCAGTACAGGACCATAACTGAGGGCCTGTGGCCTCACAGGTGAAGACAATCAGTAGAAGCCCCGCCCTGAAAGCCCCTGCCCTCACAGGTACCTACACTCAGTACAGGCCCGAAACTGAATGTCCCTGCCCTCCGAGGTACAGACACTCAGTACAGTCCCCACCTTGATGGCTGCTGCACTAACCAATGGAGACACTCAGTAGAGGCCCCAAACTGAAGGTCCATGTCCTCACATATGTAGATACTCAGTAAGTTCCCACCATGAAGGCCCCTGTCCTCACAGGTGCAGTCACTCAGTACAGGCCCTACCCTGAGAGTGCCTGTCCTCACAGGTGCAGCACAAATGCAGAAAATGTAGGTGTAAGACCCATACAACAAGGACACATTTTATTTTACAAACCTGCCCAAACTAGTGGAACACTGTGGGCTGATCCTCTGTCTTTGACCTTGGGAGGGGGATTTACAAAGCCATGGCAAGGTGAAGCAGCACTAACCTGGCAGCAGATTGTTCTTATCTGGGCTCTCTGATCAGCTTAGAAGCCAGGAGGCTCTCTCTCCTTGAAAGGTTTCAGAGATGACAGGTCATATAACTGCAGTTTACCGGATTCATGAAGATTAAGGTGTGGACCAGTCACCTGTTCCCTGCACCTATATCATGTTCTAAATCATTGGAAATGAGAATAAAAGGCATATATAATAGTATTGAAAAGAAGAATCGTATTGGCATAACAGAAATTCAAGGAGACTTTAAAATACAGGAGGAGAAGATAGGAAGATAGCACAGCCCCTGGGGCAGGCAGGGAAGGGCTGCTGGGGGCAGGCGGTGGGGGAATGGGGGCTTCCTCAGTCTACTCTCAGAGAACACAGCTGAATGCAGCCATCGCAGTACTGCCCTGGAAGTGTCCTCTCTGACTGATAGCCCCAGAAAACACAGTGCGATAACCCCCTCCCCAAGCCCTGGCCCCCAGGGAGTAGAAGAGGTGGCAAGACGAGAGGCCTCAGGCTGTCATGGGAAAACAAATAGAGTCATATTTAAAACCTTTAAAAATTAAAGCTGCCTATATTCTAAGGTAAGTATTTTGCTCTCTGACAACCTGAAAGCACAAGCAAATAACAAGGTTTTCTAAGTGGGTTTTATACAATATAGTTTGTACTTTTCCCAGTTATTTACAGTTTTTAAAATTTCAGGATATTATGGGAGTACAAACATTAGTGCTTATTTGTCTGGAAAAGTCTTTATTTCTCTATCGTTTATGGAACTTGGTTTAGCTGGGTACAAAATTCTTGAGTGATAATTGTTCTGTTTAAGAACATTAAAAAATGGGGCCCTGATCCTTTCTGGCACTCAAGGTCTGTGCTGAGAAGTCTGCTGTTAGCATGATAGATTTTCCTTTGTAGGTTAGTTGTTGCTTTCATCTTGCAGCTTGTAGAATTTTCTCCTTCATTTAGAGTTTGGCCAGGTTGATGTCTATGTGTCTTGAAGATATTCTTTTTGCTATAAATCTTCCTAGTGTTCAATGACTATCTTGTATCTGGACATCTGACTCTCTGGTGGTACCAGGGAAGTTTTCCTCAGTAATTCCCTTGAATGATTTTCCATGCCTTTTGCTTTCTATTCTTCTGCCTCAGGGATACCTATAAATTGTGCTTTAGCTTGCTTTACATAGTTCCATATTTCTCTGAGGGATTTTTCATTATCCTTTATTCGTTTTCCTACATCTTTGACTGACCAGGTTATTTCAAATGCCTTGTCTTCAAGCTCTGAAATTCTTTCTTCTCCTTGGTCTAGCCTGACTGACAAGGTTAGTTTGAAAACCTTGTCTTCAAACTCTTAAATTCTTTCTTCTACTTGGTTGAAGGTTTCTGTTGTGTTTTTAACTTCCCTAAGTGACTTTTTCATTACATTAAGCTTTGTTATACAATTTCTTATGTTGTCTCTTTAGTGATATTTTAATTTTTTTATTCATTCATGTTCTGAAATATTTTTTAGCTTCTTCGTGTTGTCTTTCAACTTTCTCTCCCATCCCATTCCTCTTATTTCCCATTTATATTCTAAATTCCATTTCTGACATTTTGCTAATTTCCTTTTGGTTTGAGTCTGTTGCTGTAGGTCTACTGTGATTCTTTGGGTGTGTTGAACTGCCTTTTTCCTCCCCATGTTGCCAGAGTTCTTTTGTTACCAGGTTTCCTCTCATCTGAAACCTTTCTATCAGTTCAGGGCAGACACATTTGCCTTTCTCCTATTCTACTTTGCTGGGAATGCTTGTATTTAGTGAGAAGTAGCGGTCCGAAGATGGTGATTTTGTGTCCTAGTCTGAAATATTGATCTGATACAAGACGGATGGATGCACTGAAATCTTATAATGTAGCTATTCTACATGGTCCCATTACCCTATGGTTGTCACAGTCTAAGCTTGTGCTGGGGTATCTTCATGTAGAGTGGTGTGTTGTTCCCTAGGCTGCTGTTGGACACTTGGAGAAGGGACTGGATAAGTCCCTGTCCATAGAGGTAGGCACTGTGGGAGATTGCTCTGTCTGGGTCTCCCCATGGTGCTGACAGTGGATGCTTGGAGAAGCTATCTAGTAAGTAGCTGCAAGTGTCAGGACTGCATGCTTTTGGTCCACCTAGGTCTAAGTATAATGGCAATATGCAGCAGCAGACAGCTGGTGGCTAGTGGGTCTGTGGTGGAGAGCTGGACAGCAGGCCTGGAATCATGTGGGTCCATGGAAGCATGGATCTTTGTGTGGCAACATGTTGGGGCTGGGCTGCTGGATGTCTGGGACTCTCTCCTCACACAGGTCCTGCTAGGGCTGCTGCCATGGGACCTGTCAAGTGGCATCAGTGCCCATTCCATTCAAATTCCCTGTTTGAGGGGATACTTTGCTCCCAGTCATGGATGTGCTACAGCATCTGATCTCCCTGATCCCTCCCCAGCCAGGCAAGGAGCATGGTGGGGTCATTTACAGCGAAGCTGATCACTGTGTAGATAGGATGCTCTGGACCCAAGAGCTCAAACTGATATCAGCTATGGCAACCTGGGAACAGAGGCAAATATGTCCCTGAGCCTGCTTTCCAACAACTTTACTATTCAGTCTCCATGTAGTTCCCTGATCAGTGCAGAAGCCCAGGGTAGCACCTCACAGCTCAAGTTGAAGTGTCCATGCAGAGTGTGTGGGGCCCTGGGATTCTTTCCTATATTCCTTCCCTATAAATATGCATCTCCCCCAGGGACCATCCAGTTTTGGTGAGTGGATCTCCCTGTCCCTGCTTCCTTCACTTTGAGTGACTTGTTACATCTCTGATGATTCACAATGTTCTTTCCAAGAGGGTCCATCCATAGGTGGGCATCCACTTGCAATATTTTATCATCTCCTCAGAGCAGTGAGTGTGTGTGTGGGGAGGCTGCTTCTACTCTGCCATCTTGATCTTCCCTTCCATTTTTTAATATTAGAAGAAAATAAACAATAATTTCTTGGCTTTGGATAGCAGAAACACTTGTGCAAATTGAATTATAATTAAATAATAAAACATTACAGCTATTAATAGAAAAGATCTTAGAGACTATCTAGTGAGTACCACTAATTTCACAAAGGGAGAAACAGTGTCTTTCACAAAGGCATTAGTCAATGTAATAGTTAAGATTAAAATCTATACTGCTAACTCCTAGTTTTTTGTTCTTTCTAGCATATTCTTCAGTAGCAGTGAATTGTGAGGTAGAAGGTCATACCTACTAGCCAAATAAAGCCATTTGTAAACTTTTCTTTCTCAGTAATATGAAATTCCCATGTCTGAACTATGACAATAAAATATTATTAATAATTTAGCAAATATCTGCCTTGATTTTTGTGACCCTACATGTATAGGTATTGAAAAATTCACTATTTATAAATAGACACAGAAGTGTACCATGGACTCTGCCATTAAGGATCTTACATTCTGGCTGGGTAGACAAGACAAATACATCAGAATTGAATGATACTAGACAGTACAAGGTTAAAGATTAATTATATAGTTACAAATAACAAATTATTTTTGGATGACTGGGGAAGTCAGGGAAAGATTCAGTGAAGGAGAACTTGAACTAGACATTGCAAGACAGCAATTCTTTTATTTGAGGATAGAAAAGTAAAAGTATTTTAATGATAGATAACATGAAAAATGAGTAGGAATTCATGGAAGAAAAAACATAGAATTTTCTTGGGGTAATGGAAAAACATGTGCCTATGTTAGAAAGGTTTTGTTTTCCTGAAAGAATAGGGTTTATGGTTCATTGTCAACAATGAGTCAAGAAGAGGAATTACTATTCTGTTTAATAGTGATACTGTCTCTCCTTCAATCCATGCCTTCTGTTTTTATTCTCTTTCTTTCCCTATCCTCCTATGTCTTATTCTGCATGCCTATTTCTATTTAAAATGGATTTTACAATTTATCTCATATTAAAATAAATTTTTCAAAGCCCTCTCTTTTTTTAATTTCAAAGGTAATTTTAATAGTTTTCCTATGAATCAGTTCCAAATATATTAGAGTTCAACCATCATTTTCTTAAACTTTGTAACTTGCAGTCAAATATATGGGTTATATATCATACAAACATGTCCCTCTATCAATGACCTTCCATTCCTAACCCTTCCTTCCTTCCTTCGTAACCCTCCCTTGATCTCACATTCCTCTGCACCTATTACCTCATTTTTCTGCTCCTCTTTACAACACTTATAAAGTGAATTCTGATTTTCTCTCCAAATCCTATCATCCCATTATCTCTTGAACATACTTTATGTAGGTTTTATTCTTACCATGCTCCTGAAGCATCTTTTGTAAAATTTATCAATGACCTCAACATTGGAAAACATAGTGGTCAGTTCTCAATCTTCTTCTTGATGAATTAAGCAGCAGACAACCCAGCATAATATTCTGTACACATTGAAGTATTTTATTTAACTTCAATAACACTACTCTCCTGGTTTTTCTTCAAATTCGTTGGCAGCTTCTTTTCGGTATGCTATTGTTAGTTTTTCATCATCTTCCCTACCTGTGAACACTGAAGGCCAGAAATATTTAGTCCTTCTATTTCTTTTTATTTCTATTTTTATTCCCTTGAATCAAAGTTTAATGGCTTTAAATGTCATCCACGTGCTGAAAACCTCAAAATTTATGTTTTAGATTACACTTCTCTCTCAAACTCCAAATCAATATATCTAGCTACCTACTGCACTTGGATATCTAATAGGAATCTCCAACTTAGTATGCCCCAAACTGATCACCTGATTATTTCCTAAGGAAAAAAAAAAACATATTCTTAACAAAGTTATTCACATTTAATTAAATGGAAAGTCTATTGTTCCATTCATTCATCTTTAATTCCCTTCTCTTTTGCTCACAACCTCTGTTCAACCAATTAGAAAAATGTTTTCACTTTGCTTAAAAATGCATCCAGAAGCTCACCACATTTTGGCAACTCCGTTGCTAATACACTAGTCTGAGTCACCATCATCTCTCACCTAAATTATTGCAATAGTCTCCTAACTAGTCTCTGCATCTGCACTTGCCTTCTTATAGTCTAATTGCCAACTAGCAGGTTAGGCAACAATCTTGTTAAAATATACATCAGATCATGTTACTCCTCTTCTCAAAGCTCTTTTTCAGTTTCACATCTCATTCAGTGACCTACCTGGCCCTAGATGATCTGTACACAATTACCTCTCTAATTTAGTTTCCTAATTCTTCCCTCAATCCAAGTTGCTCACTCTACTCCAGCCACACTTACCACCTTCTGTTTTTCAAACACAGGCTTCTGCCTCAGGGCCTTTGCAGGTTTTATTCCTCCCTCTGAAATGCTCTTCCTTCACATATCTGTAGGGTTTGTGCCCTCATTGCCTTCAGTTCTTTGGTGAAATGTCACATTTTTAGTGAAGTGTTCCCTGACAGCACTCTCCAGCATTAGAATATTGGAGAGAAGGATTTGCCATGGCTATTTAATTTTATTCACAGTCTCTATCATCCTGTGACATTGTATATTTTATCTATTTGCTTATTTTATTATTTTCTATCTTCCTTCAGTAGAATATAACATACATAAAGACAGGTATTTTTAACTGCTTTGTTTATTATTATACACTCAGTACCTAAAACTTTATTTGGCATACAGTAGATCCTCATTAAATATTTGTAGAATAAATACATGAATAAATGAATGTCTCTGTCTCTTTTATCTTTGATCTACAATAATGCACCAGAAACTTCTTAAGAGTCTTTGCCAGATAATGAATTTTATGAATTACTTATTTACTTTGTAATACATTTACTATGCCTTGGAATTTCATTATTTTTACTGTAGAAAGGACTTTGCATAATAAATCAATAATGAGTGTTTTAGTTATTTTCTTCTTCAACCCCCACCCTCACTTCATTCTTCCTCACTGGGCTTTTCTCTGAGTAGTTTATTCTTGAAACACAAGTTGGGACAGAGTAATGTCTTATTTCATATCATATATGTTCCAGCAGTAGAACAAAGTTTACTATGACAGAACATTTTTTTCACTGAATCTAAAGAAAAATTAATAAAAATGTACTTAATACTCTTGTAGCAAAAATATATTTTGGATTGTTCTTGCTCATAAAATCATCCCTTAAAGTAATTTTTTATGATTGAAGATGAATTATCATTGAGAAATATCAATTTAACATGAAAATTATATTGTTTTTTTTATTTATAAAATTTCAATTGTAGCATCAATCAACAGCCCAGGGAGTTTAAGTTCTCAAATCAAAAAGTCCCTTGGTTGATATGTCCTATGACTGTCAATTTTTATAATTTAATGAAAATGTTACAACACTGTTTCATTTAAGTCTTGTTTATGTGAAGATGGATCATTTTGTTTGGAACGATGAAAGGGATTAGGAATTTTCAAATCTGAGAAGTGGATGCAAAATTACCTGGAAGAAGAGCACTGCAGCGATAGGTATAGGATATAGAGTCTTTGGTGAATAATGTCTCCCTAATTCTGGGAAAGTCTTTAGAGCCCTTTAGAGTCACATTTAAGGGTGAGAGAATCATCTTTGTAGGTAGTGAGTAATCCCCTTACTTAATGGGAGGGACTATTTAAATTACGATATCCCAGTGGCCTGTAAGAGTCATAAATATTTTTTCTTACGTATCTCTCTTAATACATGAAGCTAATATCAGTAGCCAGTGATTACAATTATTATAGCAAAAATAATTATTACAAAAATATTCATTGAGCTCTCACTACTTTGCAACCATTGAGCTAAACACTTTACAAATAATATCACAAATAACAGCAAACTTTATAGGTGTAAAAACTAAATATTAAGAGATTAAATTCCCCACACTCATAGCTAGGAAGGTCTGACTCCAATGACCAAATGAGTAACCATTACACTGTATTACTTAATAACAACAGGAATAAAAGTTTCTTCCTTTTTATTATTTTTTAAAAATCTTACAATAAATTTGAGTATCATTTAGTTGATGAAGTCTATAATTTGGCTAGTGTCAAATTTCTTTTTACCTAATGAATTGACTTTACTTACAAGGGTAATTACTCTTCAGTGCATCCTGGGGTTATTTTCTCTGGGATGTTTGTTTTAATGCCTCTCATGTTGCTTTCTATTGGGTGTTTATTCATTTTTCACATTAAGTTGACAATAATTATTATGTGAATATTCAAAACCCAAAATACTAATGAGTAAACCAGACTGTCTTATTAATTGTATTCAACTGCAGATATTTCCTGTTTATAAGGCAGCATAACTGCATCACAAGAGTGAGCTTGACTTTGAAACATTGTTAGACCATATATTAATATATAAATGAATCTTTTATTCTTTTGTATGTTGCTAAAACATCATGCCTATGTAATGTAATTACCCCAAAGAGCAGACCTAAAGTTCTAATTTGATCAGAGGTGTTCTTAGTGAATTGTTTCAGAAATAAAGGTGGTGTAAAATTCCTGTACCTCCCATGAGCTATTTTAAGCATAGGTATTTGGGAAAGAGTATCTCATCATAAAATCTTCAATAATTCTGCATTTGTGTAACATGAACCACCAATGAATGGTAGATGAAACTTTTCTTTTAACTTCAGGCATTTAGTATTTGAAGTACCATAAGTAATTTTATTAAAAAGTTCGTTGTGCTCACTAGAAATATTTGAAAGAATAGCAACAAGAATGTAAGCACATATTAATCTTGATGTTTTACTTAAGTTTCTCTTAGCAAACTGCAAGAAATAAATTGGTCACTCCCACAAACATTTGAAAGCTACTCACTCTGGAGACTAGCAGGTTATTAATTGTATATCTTTCTGAAAGGGGGATGCTTCGTAGGATATAAAGAACAAAGATTTTCATCTATAAAGAATGCAGTAGACTGGCTCCAAAGTGATTTGATTAATTGATCTAAAGGAAGGTTGATTCACGATTAGCAAGAGGACACATAAATTTTCATTTAAAGCTCTGGGAATACATAAACTCAATATGTTATCAAGAAAGCAATTCCTTATTTATTTTATTTTTTTTTGAAAAATAAACACCACACATACCATAAAATTGGTACCAACTAATCAACACAAAGGTGTTCACGTGGTTGTATTATTCACTGGGTGTCAGTAAGGTGTGGGGTAGATTGGGGGTAGGCAAACTCACAACTAATGGATGTGCTGCACACTGTATGGGGAAAGGGCATGCCTCTAACCCTGGCTTGGGCGAGGCAAAGTCATTACTTGTAACCAAAATGTTTGTACCCCCATGATATCCTGAAATTTAAAAAAAGCAATTCCTAAATGAAGAGGAAACAAAGAAAGCCTATTTTATGACTTAGCACTGAGAAATAGAAGGATTAAAAAGAGGTTGTGGCTTATTTCACAGTTGTGATCTAAAAAGGTGCAAAGCTTGTGAAAAAAGAGTAGTATCCTCAGCATTGAATTACTTGTGCTTTGCTTTAAAATGCAAGCACATGCCACATTACCAGGTTGATTGCAGAACTGACTACATAGGCTACACAGTAAGAAAATGAGATTTACCTGGTGATTCATTTCTTCTTTTTGATCCCTGTTATTTTCTGTTTCAGACATTTGCAAGATCTCACGCAGCAGAGGGAGCATGGTGGATGATGCTTTGGAGTGAGACAAACTGAGGTACAACTCACAGCTCCAACACTTACTAGTAACTCACTAAAATTATTTAAATTCTCTGAGCTCAAACCTTCATCTAAGATCTGAAAAGTACAGGTAATAATGGTATCTTGTGGATTGGGCTGCCATGAGTATAGAGTAAGATAATGCACTGTACTTGCTCCCATAATTAGAGCACAGTAAATGTTAGGTCAGTTCATGTGGAGAGCTAGTAGATTTGGGAAAATCCAGAAGACACCTATGGATGTAAACAGAAAGTTATATAATGCCCTGATTTATTGTAGTTATTGCTTCTTGGTACATTATGTATTGGTCAGGAATAAGCTATTAACAGTAGATAGCAGACCAGCTCTAGCAACACATATCTGAAATATACCTGTGTAGCATTCTGTTTCAGGAAACAGTGAGAAACCCCTTCACATTGAAATATCACTCCCTGTGATTGAGGGCTGTCTTCCCAGAACTGAGCCTTGTATCCTCATTCCTGCAGGCAGACTACAATTGGATGGAACTTATTTAGTCATGAAAATCTCCCTCGTTTCCTGTCTTCAAATATGTGTTCTCCCATATATCACATTTTGTCTTGGCTTATACCAACAATGCTGTATGATGGAGAATGATTTTGTGTTTTGGACTAAATGTATACACAAAGGAAATAATAGCACTTTTCCTAACCTTAGCACTGTTGCAGAATTATAAGGAAAACATATGGTATATTTTTCTTCTCATTTAATTCAGTTACTTCCTAGGTCTAGATCTGAATTCCTTCTCAGTAAAATTAGGGGTTGAAATAAAAAAAAAAAATCTCTAAGGTTTTGATTTGCATTTCCCTGATGATTAGAGATATTGAGCATTTTTCATATGTTTTTTGGCCACTTGTCTATATTATTTTGAAAAGTTTCCGTTCATGTCCTTCACCCACCTTTTGATAGGGTTGTTTGATTTTTTTGTTGCTGATTTTCCTGAGTTTTATATATATTCTAGTAATCAGCCTTTTATTAGATGTGTAACATGAGAATATTTGTCTCCCATTCTGTAGGTTGTCTGCTTGCTCTCATGGTAGTTTCCTTGACTGTGCAGAAACTTTTTTAATTTGACCAGGTCCTATTTATTTCTTTTTGTTGTTGCTTTGATTGCCTTTGGGGTATCTCCAGTGAGAATGTCCTTTAAAAAAAAGGCCCCAAATAATAAATGTTGGCATGGATGTGAAGAGATAGGAACACTCATATAGTGCTGGTGGGACTGCAAACTAGTATAACGTCTATGGAAAGTAATATGGAGATACCACAAAGAACTACAAATAGAACTACCATTTGATCAAGCCATCTCATTACTAGGTATCTACCAAAGTAACAAAAGACATTCTATTAAAGACATCTGCACTCGAATGTTTAGAGGTAGCAACACAATTCTCAATTGCAAAGATGTGGAAACAACCCAAGTCCCCATCAATACATGAGTGGATTAATAAAATGTGGTATATGTTTACCATGGAATTCTACTCAGCCAAAAAAAAAAAAAACACAAAAAAACCCAAAAAAACAATAGTGATATAGTACCTCTTGTATTATCCTGGATAGAGCTGTAACCCATTCTACTAAGTAAAGTATTGCAGGGATGGAAAAACAAGTACTACATGTACTCACCATCAAATTGGTATTAAGTGATCAACATTGAAGTGCACATGCAGTAGCAACATTCATCGGGTGTTGGGCAGATGGGGGAGTGGAGGGGATGGGTACATACACACTTAATGGTGCAGTGCACATCATCTGGGGGATGGACATGCTTGAGGCTCTGACTTGGGTAGGGCAAAGACAATATATGTAAGCTAAACATTTGTACCCCCATAATATGCTGAAATAAAAAAAAATATCTAAGGTTTTTACAGGGTCTATTTTTCTATTAATTTTTACAATGAGAAATAAAAAGTGAGGTGTAATATCTGTGAGAACTACATGTGCCAGAGAAGGTCCATTTTGTGGTCCATTATTTTAGTGATGTACACTCAGGCAATATATGTAGACATTAGTTAGAACCCCAGCTTTGCCTCTTACTAGACACATATTCTTGGGCTAGCCCTTTAATTTTTCTAATTCTGTTTCCCCTTCCGTAAAATCCAACTCTTAAAGATCTTGAGAGAATTAAATGAGGTAACATGAAAAGCATTTTACATGGTTCTTCCTGAATGATAGCAGTAAAATTATTAGCTAAGACGGCATTATTCTTAGAGAACAGGAGAGTCAGTTATGCAAGTTTTATTGGTAGTATTGTTCTGGCAATGAAGGCAGGTGAAAATTTGGAATAGAACAGCTGTATGTCATTTGTATAATTTTCTACCCAGTCCCTAAACCTATGTAAAGGATAATCAGTAGAACTTTAAATAACTTTTTACACATAAATATCCATGAGCAAAGTAATAGTGCCACATTGTGTTATATCACATTACCAGAGTGATAAAGAAAAGATGAAAAAGAGGAATTATATCTCTTTCATCACAGAATATAGCATGGGATCAACAACCTGGGGAGTTTTTTATGTCTGTGAGATCATCAGTATCAGTGGCTTAGGAACATGGTCTGGTAGCAATTGCAAAAAATGCCTTCTTCATGCCTTCATGGATTTAAGAGGACTTGTCAGCAGATACTATCTCTACTTTGGGTCCTTAAAACAAACACACAATATGATGTTCATTTTTTTTTTTTTTTACAATTTGCACCTGCATAATAGACATTGTTAATTTATCTCTGATTCACAAACCCAACTTTGATATAGATCATCAAAAGAAGCTAATGAAAGATAATATCATCAGAAAAGAGAGTTTTACCTCTTCTTTAGCCATTTTGAAACCCTTCATTTCCTTCTCTTGCCTGATTGCTCTGGCTAGGACTTCCAGCACTATGTTGAATAGAAGTGGTGACAGTGGACAACTTTGTCTTATACAAGACTATAGTAACCAAAATAGCATGGTAATGGCCAAAGAACAGAGACAGAGACCTATGGATCAGAACAGAAAACCCAGAAACAAAACCATCCTCATATTACCATATGATCTTTGACAAAGCGGGCAAAAAACATACACTGGGGCAAAGAATCCTTATTCATTAAATAGTGCTTAGAAAATTGTATAGCCACATGAAGAAGACTGAGACAGGACCCGCACCTCTCACTACCCACAAAAATTAGTTCATGATGAATAACAGACTTAAACCTAAGGCATGAAGCTATAAGAATTCTAGAAGAAAACATTTGAAAAACTCTTATAGATATCAGCCTAGGCAAATAATTTATGAAGAAGACCCCAAAGGCAATCATAGCACCAAAAAAAAAATAAATAAATAAATGATACCTGATCAAATTAAAAAGATCTGCACAGTCAAGGAAACAATCAATAGCATGAGTAGATATCCTACAGAATGGGAGAAAATATTTGCATGCTATACATCTGGTAAAGGGCTAATAACCAGGATATACAAAGAACTCAAGCAAATCAGCAAATATAGAATCAAACAACCCCATTAAAAATGGGCAAAACACATGAACAGAAGCTTTTCAAAAGAAGATAGACTAATGGCAATGAACATATAAAAAATGCTCAATGTCTCTAATCATCAGGGAAGTGCAAATAAAAATTACAATGAAATTTTATCTAACTCCAGTGGGAATGGATTTTATCAAAAAGTTAGTTCCAAAACAACAGATCCTGGTGTGGATGCAGAGAGAAAGGGACATTTATACACTGTTGGTGGGACTGCAAACTAGTACCACCTCCATGGAAAGTAGTATGGCGATATCTCAAAGATCTAAAAGTAGACGTACCATTTCAGACAGCAATCTGATTATTGGGTGTTTACCCAAAGGAAAAAAGTTATTTCATTAAAAAGATACTTGCACTCGAATGTTTACTGCAGTACAATTCAGAATCTCAAAGATGTGGTATCAACTCAATTGCCCATCAATACATGAGTTGATTAATAAAATGTGATATATGTATACCATGGAGCATTAATTACTCAGCCATAAAATGGGTAAACTAATACTAAACTAATATCTTTTGTAACCATCTTGATGGAGCCGGAGATCATTCTTTTAAATGAAGTAGCTCGAGAATGGAAAAAAAAAAAAAAAAAAACACATGTACTCATTATTAAATTGGAACTAATCAATCAGGCAGATGGGGGGTAGGAGGAGATGGGTATATGCAAACCTAATGGGTCAGGTGCACACTATCTGGGGAATAAACATGCTTGAAGCTCTGACTTTGTTGGGCCAAAGGAATTATATGTAAGCTAAACATCTGTACCCCCATTATATGATGAAATAAAAAGAAATAAAAAATTATAAAAAACACTTATATGCATATATGGTAGTAAAACACAATGGAAATCAAGCAGGTGGATGAGGGGATCAGGGAATGGGTAAATTCACATCTAATTGCAACTTTGACTCAAACTGTACAAAAGCAATTCATGTGTCCAAAATATTTATACCATCATAATATTCTGAAATTTAAAAAAATAGTAAAATAAAATAATAGTAATGCCATTTGCTGGTCAGTTGATTGAGTCAGGAATAAATGGAGAATCTCTGTCTCCAGAGAAGTGCCAAAAACATTTAATAATGGTAGTTAGAAATGTATTCACTTTATATTTATTAATTGTGTGAATTTAAAATTCAGTACTAATATTTTAGGTTTAAACAAGATATTTGATGTACAGTAAATTTTTTAAGTAAATGAACTGTCCAATATCCCAAGGTCTTTAAGACAATTAGCACTTTTGTGTTTGTTAGCATTCTGTGGACTCTGTTATTAATTCCTGTCATGACTGAGAACCTTAGTGCTATTGTGGTGGCTTAAGGAATAGATATATTACATGGAAAATATATGCTAGCTTAGATGCATTTTTAAAACAACGGTGTCACTTCAAAGAATGCTAATACCTAAAAATTGGAGCTATATATTTTTCTGTTTTAACATTTTGGTTAGATTTTATAACTTTGCCTTTACCTAGCAAGGGTTAGAGGTATGCCCTCACCCTCCACACTGTTTGCCACATCCTTCAGATGTGGGTATACCACCACCCCCCGAATCTCTGGTGAACACCGCCACCCTTTGAGCACCATATTGATAATTGGTCAGTACCAATTTGATGGTGAGCACATGTGGAGCCCATTCTTCTGATCTTGTGTCACCTCACTTTGGATAATGGGCTTAAGCTCAATCCAGGATAATATAAGCAGTGTAAGCTCGCTGTCATTTCTTAGAATTGAGTAATATTCCATTGCAAGCACATATGAAATTTTAATAATACAATCATTATCGAGTGTCATGGAGTTGGGAGGGGGGAGGAGGGGATGGGTATATATATATATATATATATATATATATATATATATGTTATAAGACCGATGCGCATTGTCAGGGGGATGGACACGCTTGAAGCTCTGACTCAAGGCGGGAGGGAAGACAAGAGCAATGTATGTAACCTTAACATTTGTATACCCATATTATGCTGAAATAAAACAAAAATGGAGCTATACTAGGGAAATTTCTCTTATTACTGGTAAGGGAATTTTTGTCTTTGAACCACAATCTATGTAAGTGGAGATTATATCCTACAATTACATTATGGCATTCATTTGATTATGCCTTTATTTCACAGACTTATAAATATCCATTTAGATGAATAAAGCAAAGACAAGTCACAATGCTGATGGTGTTTGACTTTTCTCCTTTTTTATTTTCATTTTTGAAATATACCTTCTAATATATCTTGGGCATTGTATGTCAGGTGGATTAATCATGGTGGAATGTCAGGAGAATAATCATGAAGGTATTGCATTTGTAGAGTGACAAAAATATCTCAGAAGTGGATGCAATCTGTACTTGATTTGCTTTTAAGACATTCTTATTTCTAGCACTCACAAGTGTATCCCACAATGCAATAGTCTATGTAGGGGTATAGCTCTAGTTGAAACATAATTCTTGTGAGATGTGAAAGGTGTGGGTCTTGTTTACATGTGGCTATCCAGTTTTCCCAGCACCATTTATTGAATAAGGATTTTTTTCCCCAGTGTATGTTTTTGCCTGCTTTGTCGAAGATTAGTTGGCTATATGAGGATGGTTTTATATCTGGGTTCTCTGTTCTGTTCCACTGGTCAATGTCCCTGTCCTTGTGCCAGTCAAAAGCTGTTTTAATGACTATAGCCTGGTAGTATAGTTTGAAGTCTGGTAAATTTATACCTCCTATTTTATTTTTATTGCCTAGGATTGATTTTGCTATATGGGGTCCTCTCTGGTTCCATACGAAGCGTAACATTATTTTTTCTATATGTGTGAAAAATGATGATGGTATTTTGATAGGGATTGCGCTGACTCTGTAGGTCACTGTGGCTAGTATAGACATTTTAAAAAAATCAACTCACACTGGGTAACAGACTTGAAACTTAGGTGTGAAACTATTAGAATTCTAGAGGAAAATGTTGAAAATACACTTCTAGACATTGGCCTAGGCAAAATATTTATGAAGAAGACTCCAAAGGCAATCGCAGCAGCAACAAAAATAAACACATAAGACCTGATCAAATTAAAAAGCTTCTGCAAAGCCAAAGAAACTGTCAAGAGAGCAAACAGACAACCCATAGAATGGGAGAAAATTTTTTCAAGGTACACATCTGACAAAGGGCTGATAACTAGAATCTATTTAGAACTCAGGAAAATCAGCAAGAAAAAATCAAACAACCCTATCAAAAAATGGGCAAAGGACATGAACAGAAACTTCTCAAAAGAAGACAGAATAATGGCCAACAAACATATGAAAAAATGTTCAGCATCTATAATCATCAGGGAAATGCAAATCAAAACCTCAATGAGATATCACTTAACTCCAGTGAGAATGGCCTTTATCAAAAAGGCACCAAACAATAAATGCTGGCATGGATGCGGAGAGAGAGGAACACTCCTACACTGCTGGTGGGATTGCAAATTAGTTCAACCTCTGTGGAAAGCAATATGGAGATACCTCAAAGGGATACAAGTAGATCTACCATTTGATCCAGCAATTCCACTACTGGCATCTACCCAAAAGATCAAATAACACTCTACAAAAAAGACACCTGCACTTGAATGTTTATAGCAGCACAATTCACAATTGCAAAGCTATGGAAACAACCCAAGTGCCCATCAATTCATGAGTGGATTAATAAAATGTGGTATATGTATACCATGGAGTACTATTCAGCTTTAAGAAACAATGGCGATATAGCACCTATTGTATATTCCTGGATAGAGCTGGAACCCATTCTACTAAGTGAAGTATCTGAAGAATGGAAAAACAAACACCACATGTATTCACCAGCAAATTGGTATTAATGGATCAACACCTAAGTGGACATATAGGAGTAACATATATCGGGTGTTGGGAGGGTGGGAGGAGGGGATGGGTATATACAACCACAACGAGTAAAATGTGCAACATTTGGGGGATGGACAGGCTTGAAGCTCTTACTCGAGGGGAGAGGGGGGCATGGGCACTATATGTAAACTTAACACTTGTGCCCCCATAATACACTAAAGTAAAAAAATAAAAAAATAATAATAAAAAATAAATTTAAAAGGAAACATAATTCTCCATTGTGAAAATAAGGCAATTAAAAATAGATTCTCTCATGGGGGAAGAACGTGGAGGCACAAAGTCTCCATTGTTTCTATAACGGGAGGATAAGGAACCTTAGAGCTAATAATAGTTTTTTTCTACTTTCTGGGTCTTTAAAGAAAAAAAGAACACAAGTTCCTTAGGAGTCATCCCTACACACCTGCCACATTAAATAAAACTTAATATAGTACTACTCAAAGTATGTTCCATAAACTGCAAGAATCAAAACCACCCATCAAACATGCAAAAATATAGACCCCTTGGCACCACCCCAGGCCTACTACATTTTGTGCTAAGGATACGGCAGTGAACAAAAAGGAAAAATATCCTTGCCTCATAGAACGTACAGTCTATTGGTTCTTAATCAGTTAGCTAGAACTTGCCTTGATGTTGAAAAGGCAGAACACCAAGCTGTTACTGAGATTATTCAGGCAAAGAGGAGATGGAAAGAGATATTTTAAGATAGGAAAGATGACCACATGGTCTAGAATTGTGTAGAAAGGAGAAACTGATGACAAGCCTTTTTATTAAGGATAGGTGTCAAGAAAAGAAGAGAGAGGACAGGGAAAATTAAGAAGAAAATAAAATAACTGCAAAGAATGAAAAACAGAAAAGGAGATTAAAGAAAGGGAGGAAAGAAAATGAGTAAGAATGGATCAAATGTGTGTGTGTGTGTGTGTGTGTGTGTGTGTGTGTGTCAGAGAGAGAGAGATGTATGCAACATTTCCAGATAATGAAGAAAAGAACAAAATAGGAAATTAGATTAGAATATAAAGTTGAGGCATAATAAAAGTGTAAAGGAGAATAATCAAATAAATTAGTAAAGTAGCAGCAGAAACAGAGAAAAGAGATTTGGGAGCAAACATGGGGAGAGTTACTGTCCATGCCTTAGGAAGAAAGAATGAAGGAGGGAATGCCAATCCTGTGATGGAGAGGGGATTAAGTAGGAGGCAGAGGCAGGCAGACATGAGTTGAAGAAGTGTGAGTGCAGATGGATGAAAGGAGAAATAGTCACAATTGATAAGTGGAAAAATGCTTTTCTTTTCATATTTTTCTAGAAAGCATCATCTTTACTTTTCCATCATACTTTTACTTCTCTTGTACTATGTCCAACAATAATGTATAGAAGTTGGAAACATTCTTCAGAAAAGGAAAAAAAATAATTACTTTGAAATCCAGATAGATGAATTATTGTATCTTTACTTCTGTTCTCTACTACAGACACTTCTCAAAAATGTGAATGTTGTTCATGAGGACAGCAGGTCTTGTAAAGCTCCAAAGTTAAGTGTTTGATGTTTACTTAGGAATGTTACCTTGTTTGGTGTTCCAATTTCACTCTTTCTGTAAACAATTATATTTTACTATAATGACACATCTCCCTCAGATAAGCTTCCCAGAAACTCTCTAAGGTTTCTTTCAACTGTAAAAGTCTATGATTTGAATAAGTATTTTAGTAAAATATTTTTGTACTTTAGAAAATCCAAGCCATTAATTCATAGTAGGAGACTACTTCCATACTTTAAAGACAGACTAGAAATACAGAAAAGTTAGGAGAATGGGGTAAAAAAAAAAACAAAACATAAATACCCATGACTCGGATTTAATAAAAAACTTAGCATTTACTTACTTTTGTACCCAGAGTTTATTTCCACGTATTTATGAAAGAAACAAAACAATCACAGTTAATCTGGAGTCCCTTTTTCCCTTCTCCAGCCCCAATTCCTTCCACTCCATTCTCAACACCCTCATCTTAGAGGCAATCAATAAAATTATTTTGTTTCTCCTTGAGGTGTTTCCATATTACTTTCCACAGAGATTGTACTAGTTTTCAGTCCCACAATTTTTGATCCAGCAATCCCATTACTGGGCATCTACCCAAAAGAACAAAAGACATTCTATAAAAAAGACGTCTGCACTAGAATGTTTATAGCAACACAATTCACAATTGCAAAGATGTGTAAACAACGCAAGTGCCCACCAATACATGAGTTGATTAATAAAATGTGGTATATGTATACAATGGAGTACTATTCAGCCACAAAAAACAATGGTGATATAGCACCTATTGTGTTATCCTGGATGAAGCTGGAACCCATTCTACTAAGTGAAGTATCCCAAGAAAGGAAAAATAAGCACCACTTGTACTCACCATTAAATTTGTTTTAACTGATCAACACCTAAGTGCACATATAGGAATAATATTCATCAAGTGTCAAGCAGATGGGAGGGGGGAGGAGGGGATGGGTATATGCACACATAATGAATGTGATGTGCACCATCTGGGGGTGGACACGCTTGAAGCTCTGCTTGGGTAGGGCAAGGGCAATATATGTACATGTACAAATGTACCTGTACATTTGTACCCCCATATTGTGCTGAAATTAAAAAAGAGATAATAAAAAATTATTTTGTTGTATCTTTGTAGTCTATTTTAGTCATTTTAAAAATTGTACTATATGCATTCACAAGCACATATTAATTGACATTATATAGCATTAATTAGTATTTATTTTATTTACTTTTTACAGTAATAGCACAGCAAAAGATCTATCTTCTTAACTAAATTTTAGGTTCACAATACTTTATTTATGCTGGTACAAGATTGTGCAGTAGATATCTAGAGCTTATTCATTTTGCTTAACTGAAAATTTATGTCTACTGATTAGTAACTCCCAATTTCCTTCTCCCCTCAGTGACTCTCAACCACCATTCTACTCTTTTTTTTTTCCTGCTTACAGAAAAAAACAGTTTTGTTTTGTTTTTTTCCAAAATATTACGGGAGTACAAATGTTTTTGGTTACATGCACGAATATTGTTATGTTTGAGTCAGGGTTACAAGTGTTCCCATCACCCAGATAGTTTCCATTTTACCTGTTAGATAGATTTCACCCACGCCCTCTTCCCTGATTCCCCCTGCTTGATTTCCACTTAGTTTTATTCTTCTTTCTGTGCACATTTGTGCTAATCAGTCAGTTCCAATTTAAACAGTGAGTAAGTGTTTGTTTTCCCAATTTTTAGATACTTACCTTAGGATAATGGTCTCCAGTTCCATCCAAAGTGTTGCAAAAGGCATTCATTCATCCTTCTTCATGAGTGAGTAGTATTCCATAGTATAAATATATCACATTTTGGTAATCCTCTTATGGGTACTTGGGTTGATTCCACATATTTGCAATTATGAATTGCCCACAGTAAACAATTGTGTTCAGGTGTCTTTTTGATAAATTACTCCTTTTCCTTTGAATAAATACCCAGTAGTGTGATTGTTAGGTAAAATGGTAGATCTAACTTTTAGTTCTTTGAGGAATCCCCATACTGTTTTCCATAGGGCTTTACTAATTTTCACTCCCACCAACAATGTATAAGCCTTCCTTTCTCGCTACATCAATTCCAGCATCTATTGCTTTGGAAGTTTTTAATAAAAGTCATTCTAACCGGGTGATGTGATATTTCATTGTGTTTTTTTCATTTTTTCAATTTCATACTTTGACCACTGCTTTTCTTTATTTTTTAATATGGAAGTTTATTTTATCGATTAAAGTAAAAATAGTGAAATAATTTTACTAGTAGATTTTAAAAATATGCATACTAAATATAAAAATTATTAATTTCTCGGACGATTAGTGATATTGAGCATTTTTTTCATATGTTTCTTGGTCATTTCTTTATATTCTGTTGAAAGCTTCTACACATGTCTTTTGCCTACTAATTAATAGGGTTGTTTGTTTTTTTCTTGTTGATTTTCTTGTATTATTTGTAGATCCGTGTTATTAGCCCTTTATAAGATGTATAGCTTGCAAATATTTTCTTCCATTCTGTAGATTGCCTATTTGCTCTGTTATTATTTCCCTGGCTGTTCAGAATCTTTTTAATTTAATCAACTCCCATTTATTTATTTTTATGGTTGTCATTATTGTCATTGGGGTCTTTTTCATAAATTATTTGCTTAGGTCGATATCTAGAAGAGCTTTTCCAACATTTTCTTTGAGAATTCTTATGATTTCATCTCTTACATTTAAGTCTTTTATCCATCTTGAATTAATTTTTCTCAGTGGTGGAAGATATGGATCCTGTGTAATTCTTCTGCATGTGTCTATCCAATTTTCCAAGCACAATTAACATTAATATAGTAGGGCTTCTTTTCCCCAGTGTATATCATTCTCTGCTTTGTCAAAGATCAGTTTGGCTATATGTGGATGGTTTTATATCTGGGTTGTTTGCTCTGTTCCATTGCTTTATGTTTCTATTTTTGTGCCAAAACCACATTGTTTTTATATTATAACCTTGTAGTATAGTCTGAAGTCTGGTAATGTGAAACCTCCAGATTTGTTCTTTTTTCTAAAGCCTTTTTTTCATTATTTGGGTTCTTTTCTGTTTCCAAACAAAGCATAGAAATTTTTGTAGATCTGTGAAATATGACTTTGGTATCTTGTTGAGGATTGCATTGAATCTGTAAATCGCTTTCAGGACTATGGACATTTTATCAATTTTGATTCTACTGGTATATGACAATGATATGTTTTTCTACTTTTATGGGATGTCTATCATTTTTTTCCTCAGTACTTCATACTTCTCTTTGTGGATATCTTTCGCCTCCTTCGTTAGGTATAATCCTAGGTATTTTATTTTCCTTGTAGATATTGTGGATGGTATTGGGACTTTCATTTGACTCTTAGCTTGAGCTGTTATTGGTGTATAGGAATGCTACGGGTTTATGTACATTGATTTTGTAACCTGAGACTTTGCTGAATTTGTTTATCAATTCCAGTAGTCTCACAGGAGAATATTTGGGTGTTTCCAGTCATAAAATGAGATCATCAGAAAACAGGGATAGTTTCACATCCTCTGCCCCCATTTTGATGCCCTTGATTTCCTTCACTTGTCTAATTGCTCTGACTAGGACTTCCAGAACTAAGTTGAATAGAAGTGGCTGTAGAAGGCAATCTTGCCTGGTTCTAGTTCTAAGTGGAAATCCTTTCAATTTTTCCCCATTCAATATGATGTTGGCTGTGGGATTGTCATATGTGTCTTTCATTATTTTAAGGTAAGTCCCATCTATGCCTATTTTGTTAAGTAGTCATATCACAAAAGGGAGCTGACTTTTGTCGAATGATTTTTCTGCATCTATTGAGAGGATCATATGCTCTTTGTTTTTGCTTCTATTTATGTGGTGAATTTCATTCATAGATTTGCATATGTTGAACCATCCCTGCATCTCTGGGATGAAGCCCACTTGGTTGTGATGGATTCTTTTTTGATAAGCACCTGAATTCAGTTTGCTAGGATTTTGTTGAGAATTTTTGCACCTCTATTCATAAGAAATATTGGTATGTATTTTTCTATTTTTATTACGTACTTTCCCGATTTTGGTATCAGGATGATGTTGGCTTCACAAAGCCTGTTGGGGAGACTTCATTCTTTCTTGATGTTGTGGAATAAGTTTTGCAAGACTTATTTCTAAGACTGGTAAAATTAGGGTGTGAAGCCATCTGGTCCGGGACTTTTCTTTTTAGGAAGGTTTTTTATAGTTGCTTCAATTTTGGTACTTGATATTTGTCTGTTTGGGAATTCTCTTTTTTTCCTTATTAAGCCTAAGGAAGCTGTGTGTTTCTAAGAATTTGTCCATTTCCTCCATATATTCCATTTTATGTGCACAGAGGTTTTTATAGTATTCATAGATTATATTTTGTATATTTGTGTCATCAGTTGTAATTTATCCTTTTTCATTCCTGATGGAGCTTATGAGACTTTGTTCCTTTCTGCTTCTCACTAATCTAGCCAGAGACAAGTCAATTTTGTCTATTTTTTCAAAGGACCAACTTTTTGTGTTATTAATCTCCTGTACAGTTCTTTTATTATCAATTTCATTTAGTTCTTCTCTGATATTTGTTATTTCTTTTATTTTGCAGGGTTTGGGACAGAACGGAGAACCCAGATATAAAACCATCCTCATATAGCCATCTAATCTTTAACAAAGCAGAAAAAAATGTACACTGGGGAAAAAAGAATCCTTATTCAATAAATAGTGCTGGTAAAATTAGATAGCCACACATAGAAGACTGAAACAGGATCCACACCTTTCACCTCTCACTAAATCAACTCACAGTGGTTAACAGACTTACACATAAGGCACCTGCAAGAAGAAGAATTCTTGAAGAAAATGTTGGAAAAACTCTTATAGAGATTGGCCTGGGCAAAGAATTTATGAAGAAGGCCCTAAAGGCAATTACAGAAATAACAAAAAATAAATAAATGGGACCAGATCAAATTAAAAAAGCTCTGCACTGCCAAGGAAACTTTCTCAAGAGCAAACAGACAATCTACAGAATGGGAGAAAATATTCACATGTTACACATCTTATAAAGGGCTGATAACTAGAGTCTATAGAGAACTCAGGAAAATCAACAAGAAAAGAATCAAACAACCCTATCAAAAGGGGGGCAAAGGACAAAAACAGAAACTTTTCAGAAGAAGATAGACTAATGGCCAAGAAACATATGAAGAAATGCTCAATATCTCTAATCATTAGGGGAATGTAAATCAAAACCACAATGAGAAATCACTTATCTCCAGTAAGAATGGCCTTTACAAAAAGTCCCAAAACAATAAAGGTTGGTGTGGATATGCAGAGATACTAACAATCATACACTGTTGGTGGGACTGCAAAGGATTACAACTTCTGTGGAAAGTACTATGGAGATTCATTAAAGAGCTACAAGTAGAACTACCGCTTGATCCAGAAATCCCATTATTAGGCATCTACCAGAGGAACAAAAGACATTCTACAAAAAAGACATCAGCATCTGAATGTTTATAGCAGCACAATTCACAAGTGGAAAGATGTGGAAACAACCTAACTCCCATCAATACATGAATGGATTAATAAAATGTGGTATGTGTGTACCATGAAGTTCTTCTCAGCCACAAAAATCAAAGGTGATCTAGCACATCTTGTATTATCCTGCATAGAGGTGGAGCCCATTCTACTAAGTGAGGTATCACGAGAATAGAGGAATAAGCACCACATGTACTCATCAAATTGGTATTAACTTATCAACACCTAAGTGCATATATAGGAATAACCTTCATCGGGTGTTGGGCAGATGGGAGGGGTGAGGAGGCGATGGATGTATACACAGCTAATGGGTGTGGTGCGCATCATATGGGAGATGGACTCTGTTTGAACTCTGACTCTGCTGGGACAAAGCCAATATATGTAGCCTAAACATTTGTACCCTCAAAATATGCTGAAATAAATCAAAAATTAAGCAAAAAACAAAACTGAAACACAACCTCTAAAAGAAGTTTGAGAAAATGAAAAACATAAACCTGGTTACCTTGTGGCACATAATTTTTTAACGTTGCAAAATTGTTTTATTATAAGTTTAAATAGATGCAAAAGATATTCCATTTATATTTTATATTAGAGATGTCCTTGAAGTATTTTTAATAAAAACTTGGATTTTGTGTTTTACTCCTTCATTTTATGGATAATGTTTAGCATGTATTTAACTGAGAGACCTAGTTCTTAGTGTCAAATCAGTCAGCTAATTCAGACTTACTTTGGCAGGAAAAAACTGAAATATTTTTACCTCAAATGAATTTATTAATTTATTAACCAAGTTACTAGTTAGAACCTTGTGTGACAACTTCCTCACTTCTGAATCACAGTTCTAATCGTGATTTTGTTCCCTGAATGAATGTTTCTCAGCCTCAGTTCCATTGACATTTTTTGCCAAATAATTCTTTGTTATGGCGGGCTCTCCTGTGTATTGTAGGATGTTCAGCAACATGACTGACTAGATGTTGGTAGGTTCCTCTCCAGTTCTGACAATGCAAAAAGTCCCCAGACATTTGCAAGTGTTTCCTATGAAGCAAAATCATCCCCCAGGTGAGAACTACTGCCCTGGATGAATCAAGGCATAGGTCTCCCTCAATAGTCACCCCCCAAGTTCAATTCAAATCTTAGAAGATATGTACTTTAGAAGTAGATCTTTGTATGTTGCTTAGATTTTCTTTACACCATGGAGAAAGCACCCTAGCAAGATTTGAGATTACTAAGAAGTACTCCTATTTTTCACAGAGTGGAAGAACTATAAAGAAAGGAGAGTTTTAACAAGAAAGAACAAAGTTTGTTAGGTGCCTTCTTAGGGAGATCCATTTTAGAAAAGATTCCATATGGAAGTTAATGATCTGGAAATCATTTAACATCATACTTTATTTCCCAGCGTATAATTCCATACATTGTTTCACTTTATTCCATATCCAGGTCAGACTCCATGCAGCATTATGACAACCCCTTCTTTGTCAGTATCCTGAAAGCCCTCAGCTCTTCACGCTTTTTCAATTCCAAAAAATTTGATCAATGTATATACTAACTTTCTCCCTTAGTACACTAGGGATACTGTGATCTGAATAAGAAAACCACAAAATTACAGATTGAAGTGATTACACATTTATACTCTCATTTCATCTGAGATTTCAGTATGAGTCAGGAATTTTCATATGTCTCCCTGTTCAGCTTCTTCGAATCCCTACAACAGCTATTTGAAATTTTTACTTCTCTTCTCAACACCTCAATTCTATACCATAACTCTATCTCACTACATTAAGATGCATTCTAATTTATCAAGAAAACTGAATCCATGCAGGATGGATATTTATGTATCTTACCCTCCTCCACATCTTCACTTTCAGAAGAAGAGATGGCCCTTTTTCTTTCCAATGTAAATCTTCCATCTGTTTTCTTAATGTCATCCCTTCCAGTCTCATTTCATCCCACATTAGGCCATCAGTCTCTTTCTTTACCATGCTCAAGTTTTCTTTCTTGACTGGTTTATTCCTCAGAGCTATAAATATGTTCCTATTTAAAAACCCTTCCTCTAAGCCATGGAGGCAGCACCAGCTTCCTGAGAAGAAAGGTATCGGTGTCACCAAGGAGAGCTCACTTCCATGGTTCCTGCTCCTTTCTTCTTTCCTATTTTTCACTTGGTCTGTTAATGTAATCCCCTTCTTGAGGTTGCAGATGATGTGGAAGAAGCTGCAAATGTCCTTTAACACACATCCAGGAAGAAATGGGGAGTGAGGGTTGGTTAGAATTCCCAGACCCAAGTGTGAGAGACTGGAGCAGAGCTAGAAGGGCTCTAGGGTGCCAGCCTTGTCAGCTCTCATCCCACTTCCCCAGAAGAGCATGACCTGTTCAAAGCCTTCTGGTCACAGTAGGAAGTAGGGAGAAAAGGAACTTTTTCTTTAGGTTAGATTCTTCCCATCTCTCCTTAGCTTTGGAGCACTGAAGTTAGTGGAAAAGGCACTGGATTGTAGCTCTATGGTTGCTGGGAGGAGGTCAGAAAGAGTGTGTGTGCGTGTGTGTGTGTCTTCATTTGCAGAAGTCTTGCTACCTGTTGGGGTATCAACTCCACTAGGGGGAGACCTGATCTTTTTTGCTCTACTTTTAAAAGAATGACATGCCCTCTGTTCATAAGGGAGGAGCTTTTGAGTTCCATATTGTCTCTATGGGAATCCTATTGGTTTGGTTTGTGAGAAAGGGGGAAATGGATAAGTGATTTTTATCTCTAATCATCAACATAGCTGTTCTTACACTGAATTTGTGATATTGCACACATGTAGCAATTTTTTTTTGTTTTCACTGGAGCAGTGTTTATCAGTTCAAAATGATTTATTTGCTCCTGGAGAGTAAAACCTTTTTTTTTTTTTGTTAAAAAAGGAAAAGAAAATAAAAAGAAAGAGGGAAGAGTGTGCTCCCTTCTACATTATGTTAGCTATAGGATTATGGGGACACAAAAGTCAAGTCTGAAAGTCTCCATGACATATTCTCTTTTGACATTGGAACCTTCATGTTTAGCATAAAATGGCAGGAATCCTTGAGAAAATGGAGAGCAAAGTCTTGGGAGAAGTGAGATGGGGGTTGTATCATAGAGACAGGCACTGGGAACTCAGTTACTGCAGTTAGAAAAATAGAGTAATGAGTTTTATCTAAAATATTGGTTCTAAAATCTTCTAGAAAAAGACCTTTCTTTATATGCAGGTTTCATATTATCCTTGTCCTTTTCATTGCTTCTTGGTCTTCCTGGTAGTTGCTGCTCAGTTTCTTCCTGTTTCCCTTCCTGTCTTTTCTATACTTTCTCCCATCCCTTCTCATTCCCATCTACCTCCTGGGAATCCAGTCCTATGTGCTGAGTTTGTAACATTCCTTCATTCTCATATCATCTTTAGAAGGTTTAGAGGGTACCTGAAACCACTCCCTTTCCCTATCCTACTCCCTCTTCTGCAGCACCAAGAAGCATCAAGGGGCAGGTAAAAAGCAACCAACCATGGTAGGAAGACATGAATATTTGGTTGCAGCTGGATTGTGATTGTAGTTGCTCCTGGAGATAGAGTATAAGGGAAACTTAGGACACTCTTTGTCAGAATCTGACATAATCACAAACCATATATCCCTGCTCAGAGCGATGTCCTTAGCTCCCTAACCAGGTGGAGTGAGAAGGCTCATCTGACTACTCCATCTCTTGTGCTCTCTTGGACAGAGACATGCCCCTCACTCATAGGCCCAAAACCTTGCCCAAGGGACAAGAGGATCCAGGCACCACTCTGGGTAAACTGGTTGTTGGAATGCCCAAACTGGTGCTGCCTGTGGCATATCCACTGTACAGTTTTGGTTGTGCTTAAGAAACTTGATGAAGAAGGATATCATTCTGGGCTTGGGATGGTTGCCAATTCTTCACTAGAAGGGGAACCAACCCCCCTTGCAACCACTTCTGTCCCCTTTAGTGCCCCCTGCCCTCCTCCAAGCCAAAGCATGGCCTGGCTTTTGTCTTCCCATTGAGTTTTTCTTTTTTACTCTCCTTTTTTGTACTTAATTTATTACAATAATTTTGCATAATTTATTTTATAAACTATAAAAAATTACTAAATGGTTAAAATAGACTTGAAGTCCAATTTAAATGGGGTGGGAGGGTCTGAGCATGGGATGGTAAAGGGAAAGATGTTTTTATATAAACAAAATAAATGCACTTTGGGTGTGTTTTGGTATTTTTCTGAGGGCGGAAGAGGTGGTGGTGGGATGTTCCTGTGGATTTTTTCCAGAATGGGGTGTCTGTATATACCGTATTAATAGGCATGTTTCACTCACATAAAGGGGCATTAGTAGCTTATACAGGTCCTGTTTGAAAACCTCATGTACAAATCCCAATTTTTTGTAAGTTTTAGTGCAGGAGACATTTGACTCTTGTGTTTGTATCTCCTTTTAATGATTGATATACTGACCCATGTCTTTTTGGGGAGGGGTGAAAAGAGATGTGAAATAGAAATGTTTAGAAATTTTAAAAATATCTTCCTCTAAAGTGTAGTAAATAGTCTCTTTATCTGCCAATCACTTTTCAAAACACTCAAGTCAGGCTTCCACCACTGCTTCTCAGAATATCCAGTGGTAATGCCACTGGATAAATGGTAAATGCCAACAGTGACCTCCTAATAGACTGTTATCAGTCTTTATCTTATTTGATGTAGCTATTCAGACTTTGAAATCCCTTTTTTATGTACTTCTGTAACATGGTCCTATTTTGATCCTCTACTCAATTCTCTGACCTTTTATTCCTCATTCTTCTTTTCTATTGCCTCCCTCTGGAGAACAACAAAATATTAATGATGTCTAGGGTTATAGTTTCAGTTTTAATGCTATTAATACTGTCTTCCAAGACAATCTAATCTCTGTCCATGTCTTTAACTTTCATGGGTATACAAATAACTCCCAAATGTTTGTCTCTGAGCCAGCTTACTAGCCTGAGTTCTCAACTCTTATTTACAACTTCCTGTTGGATATTTCCACCTAGGTGTCCTACTACTATCCACAAATTCTACTTTCCTTACCTCTACATCTAAAAAATCAGGAAATGTTATCTATTTTACATCCTAAAGATCTCTCAAATAGTTTATCTCTCAAATTATTCTGGGATTTTCTTAGTTCAGATCCTTATTACATTTTGCTTGAACTTTTGAAGCATCATTCTTCTAACTGGTCTCCCTGAAGCTAGTCTTGACCAATCTAATCTATTTTTCATTATAATCAGAGTTGACCTTTCTAAGATGCAAATATGATCATTATTCCCCTCTGCAAAGCATTTTCACTGATTACTATTTTTATGGGACAAAATTCTAATTCCTCAGCAGGACATGAAAGAATACTCACTGATGTTTCATCTCTGCCTATCCCTCCAGACATACCTTACCACCTGTGTTTCTTATAATTCTGTTCATTATATAAGAGAGTAAAGAGTAGGTCATGCTGCAATAACAACCAACCTTAAAATTGTAGTGGCTTATTACAATAAAGTATACTTTTTGCTCATATAATATGTGAATGACAGTTCGGTTAGGAATTCTGTCTCTTGTCCTTTCACTCTGGAACCACCATCTGAACAAATGCTTGTAATCATTCCAGAGGCAAAAACAACATGGCTAATAACACTCTGGCTCTTAAGATTTCCACCTGGAAGTGACATAAATCACTTCATTTTAAGTGTTATTACCCAAAGAAAGTTACATTGCCACATTTAATATCAAGAGAAAGAAGTAAAGTATTTCCATGGGTCCCTAAGGAGAAAAATATGACAAAATCCATAATGGAAACTGTACCCACACACTGATTTTTCAAGCTGGAATGTTCTTTTTTTTTTTTTTTTTCTTCATCTCACCTACTCTATAAAGTCTTTTCTCACCAGTTCCTTTTTAGGATCCATAGTGTATCCTTTTCAAATGTAGGCTATTATGTCCAGATTAATTCAGTGCATTTGATAGATCACATTTGTGTCTTCTCCCTCAGAACTATGGACCATACATTATCTATTTTGTTGTCTCTAGCATTAAGTTCCATGCCTGATGCATAGTAGATGCTCACAATTTCTATGTCTAGATTAATGTATTGTAGGACACTATTTTGAAATATTAATCAGTGTTTTCCCCTCACTAATTAAATGCATGTATTTGATCATAAAACTCAAAGATCACTTGTCTAGGGGGTCAAATAAAAAAATTTGAATGCATAGTTTCAAAATAAGTTTTCTTGTTTTTAGACCAGATAAAAGAAACCAGGGACTAGGGACAGGGAAAGTGGAGAAAGTACTGCATGAAAAATAGAGGGAAAGCTTCAAAGACTATTAGCTTACATAGAATTAAGCCTTTTTTTACATACATCAGAGAGTGGTATGAAAGCAAGTGCCCACTTGACCTTCTCTTTGCCATCTGGTAAAGACCATTATTCTATGCCATCCATAATTTCATCATCAATCATTAAGCTGAGATGACATTTACTCATAACTTGACTGAAATCCCATTTAACTCACTCCTGTAGGGACCACTCCTCCCTCAAAAGCTCACAAGTATAGGGATGATGAGGGCATAAAAGGAAAATCCTCGGCACTTTTTAAAGTATTAACTAAAATTATCTAGAGATCCTGCAAGGGCCAGGGCATTTGTTTAATTCACTAGCACTTTGCCATTGAAATCCATAACAATAACAAATATGTATTAATATCCATTCATTATGCATTAATATCCTAAATAATTCTTTATGTTGCCTGTTTTTTGAATAAAATATCACCTATAAAATTGACTATCATTATTATAGCCCCCCTCTAAAGCACATTTCTCAGCATAAGGAGCAAATAGAAAAGAATCAGTGGATGATGTATAATAATCACAGTATCTTCAAAAATGATGTTTGGTTCTTCCCAGCAGGTGCCTCCTGTTTCTATCTACTTATCTTTATTTTGCTGTACTCAGAGTCATTAACTACTGGTTCTTTACTGCTCAGGGCTATTCAGGCATATAGAATTGAAGACTTTTCTGTGATATCTTTGCTCTTTGTAGAGAGAAAAAAATCTTTAGAGTTGTGATATCATTGGATCTTCTATTAATAGTCATACAATTCCTACAAGTGTATTTTTTTTGTATGTGTGATTATGTTTGCTATGGCCCTACAGCCCCTGACAAGATTGAGAGCTCTGATGTTTATTATTTTCTTCTTTGGTTGTGCCCTCTCTATTTGGGGGAGGGGAGATTACACTTTTATTAATAGAGCATGTGGCATGAGTATGAATCTTTTTGTTTCAAAGATTTGTTGGGGTTCTGCCCATTCTGACTGTTAAATTTCCCTAATTTGTTTCACAGTTTTTTGTTAATTCTGGTCTCTTTTATATTCTCCTAAAAGAAACATCTAGTGACTATGCAGCTTTAAAACATCTAGATAATAAGCTTATAGAAATGAACAATATAACTGGTGCTAATTTACATCCTAACAATTGCTTTGGGTGCTTCATTATAGATATCAGTGAGTTAGTTAGTATATGGTTAACTTCTTATATAGAGACATTTCAGTTCCATCACTTAAAAATATGACTGTATGTATATGCATATATATACTGTATGTTTCTAGTTCACAGAGAAAAATGGTATTTTCTCTGAGAATCTTCTATTTATGTTTAAAATAAGAATAAAATGAAGATTTTTATATTATGACTTACAAACATGGAGTGTTTGGGGAATATTGGTATTCATAACTGTTGGGCAAATACTCATGTATATGAGTATATGGTCTTAAACAGTACACACACACACACACACACACACACACACACACACACACTGTTCTTTATTGCAAAGTGGATAACTTGTCCCTTTAAGCTTATAGACATTAACCCAAGTTATCAACAGTAAGTCAATTGAATTAAAATCTCAGTATTGGATAGATATCTTAGGACAAAAAGTCAGAGCTGGCCTTGTCTATAACTGTAGTCGTTGGAACTCTACTATATAAGGTCTTAGATTTTCTGTAAACCATAAGAGACTATCTTTTGCATAAGAGATTTTATCCCAGAACCCTATGAGGGTTTCCAGGAAGAATCTCTATAAATTGTTTGCCTTATGATTCAGTGAAGGAACACTTCTAGGGAAGTTTCAATCAATTTTATCTGAATCTTAAAGGCATATTTGACCTAATAAAAGTAAAAGACATTGCCTTATAGAAGCAAGAGAGACTGTGAAATAATAGAAGTAAAATAATGATGCCTAAAGAAATAAACGTGGTGTGTGTGTGTGTGTGTGTGTGTGTGTGTGTGTGTGTGTAATTTCATAAGGAGGGAACCCTAGAATAGCAATTTGTAGGAAGCTTGAAGAAGTCTCAGGTTTCTTTTTAAGGATAAGCCCCAAGTGCTTCTTACTTATAAGATACCCAGCTTGAACTGAGTAATGTTATGTTTGTCCCACACCATATGATTTCTTCAAAATATCCTTGGTTCAGTGTCCATTATCATTCTCTTGCTCACACTTGATGGTCACTTGGGCTCAACTTGAGGACCAGTTTCTTCTAAAATCCATTTACATTGCTAACACATGCTTGCAAAACATTGAGCTGTCAATTTAGCAGAGCGATATGTTGGTGCAATACCTAGTAAAGACTGAAACAGTGGCAAATGTGATGTATTTAAATCTAGTTCTAATTATTTTGAAACATATTTAGCTCTTTCTTTACATGACCCTGATGTGAAATGCAGTAACAACTATTACTGTGTAATTGTATCAGCCAGCTACTTCAATTCCAACTATTTTTCAAAGCAAAGGGTCTGTTAATCAAAATTGTAACTATATATTGCAAATGTATTTTGTTTACATGTCTAAAGAGATATTTCTTCCAAATGTTGACACTTTGATGACATGTGATTTTAAAAAAAGTAACTGGACCGTGACAAATATAATTTTCTATTTCCTATATGCCAAAAACAATGCCCTTTTGTGTGTATGTGTGTACTTTCTCTCTGGGAATGGTATTAAATGATATTAAATTTCAACTTACAGAAAATTAACATAGTTTTAAAACTTTTGAAAAAAGTTCACAGGAATCAAATAAATGCTTATTTTGGACAATGATTCTTAAATTGTATAAATGAGTTATGTTTTAAAATTATTCTTATATAGTTTATTGATATAAAATTAATAAAGTTTATGTCTCTCATAATAGCTCATCTATAATAAATGGCAGGTAGGTTTTAATGGTGCCAACCCATCCAAGAAATTAATTTCTGTAAGTCTTTTGAGAAATTTGCTGACATCAACTACATCAGAACTATAGTCAAGAACTATAGTTCTTGACTATAGTTCTGATGTAGAATTCCAGATTTGTGTCAATTATGCATGCACTCTTCCTTTAGGCTATTTTTGCTCTCTGGAGCTTTTAAAAGATCAGAAGTAATCAGGTCATCTAGCAGGTGTCTGTCATAATAATTGTCTTGAGTCCTCATACATAGGAAATCATGCCCAATATTAATACTGACAATTGAACCACAGGCTGGTGGCCCTGAGAACTACAACTTTATCATTTACTAAGCCACATAAAATCTTGAAATACCTCTGGTTAATTTTCTTTTCCATGAGTATTTGAGGAAAATCAATGAATTGTTTGCAAATTATGTTTTCTCATAGGAAATGAAGTAGTTAATAGTTCTTAGTGTTTTAATATATTACCCACTAAATATTGAACATATAAATTGACATTTTTTTCTAAATATTAAAGATATACAAATATTTAAGTTTATATGGATTGCTTTTATAAAGTTTCAGTCCTGGCTATAGGTATGTCCATCACCAAAATAGTGTTCATTGTACATTTAGGTAGATTTCTCCCCTTTACTCTTCCCCCATTCCCCCTGGTTGATTTCCACTGAGTTTTACTTCCCTTTGTGTGCATGTGTGCTTATCTGTTAGTTCCAATTTAATAGTGAGTACATGCGATGCTTGTTTCTCTATACTTGAGGATATTTCACTTAGGAGAATAGTCTTTAGTTCCATCCAGATTGTTGCAAAAGTTATTAATTCATCTGTTTTTATGGTTGAGTGGTACTCCATGGTGTGTGTATCTGTGTATACACACATATATTTATTAATCCACTAATGAGTTGATGGGCACTTGGGTTGATTGCACATCTTTGCAATTGTGAATTGTGCTATAATTAACATTTGAGTACAGGCGTCTTTTTGAATTAAAAGTATTATTTTCCTTTGTGTCAATTCCCAGTAGTGGGATTGCTGGATCAAATGGTAGGTCTACTTTTATTTCTTTGAATAATCTCAATACTGTTTTCTATAAGGGTTAGTCTAAATTGCGGTATCACCAACAGTGTATAAGTTTTCCTTTCTCTCTTCAATCACACCAGCATCTATTGTTTTGATATTTTAACAAAAGCCATTCTAACAAAGGTAAGATAATATCTCATTGTTGTTTTAATTTGAATTTCCCTGATGATTAGGCATCAGGGAAGTATTTTTTCATAAGTTTATTGGCCTTTTGTCCTTCTTCTTTTGAGAAGCTCCTGTTCATGTCTTTTGCCCACTTTTTAATGGGGTTTTGATTTTTCTTGCTGGTTTGTTTGAGTTATTTATAGATTCTTGTTATTAGCCAATTATTGGATATGTAGCAAGTGAATATTTTCTGTAGGTTGTCTATTTGCTATGTTGATTGTTTCCTTTTTTGTGCTGAAGCTTTTCAGTTTAATCAAATTGAATGTATTATTTTTTTGTTGTTGCCATGATTGCCATTGGGGTCATAGTCATAGATTCTTTGCCTAGGCTGATATTTAAAGGAGTTTTCCTGCATTTTCCTCTAGAATTCTTATGGTTTCATGCCTTAGATTTAAGTAATGTATTCATACTTAATTAATTTTTGTGAGTGGTGAGAGGTAGTGGGTCCTGCTTTATTCTTCCACATGTGGCTATCCAATTTTCCCAGTACCATTTATTGAATATGGTTTCTTTTCACTGGTTTACATTGTTGTCTGCTTTGTCAAAGATGAGTTTTAGGTATATGGTTTTATATTTGTGTTCTCTCTCCTTTTCCATTGGCGTATATCTCTAGATTTGTAACAATACCATGCAGTTTGGGTTACTTTGAAGAATGGTAATGTGATGCCTACAGATTTGATCTTTTTGCTTATGATTTATCTGTCTATTCAGGCTCTTTTTTTGGTCCCAAACAAACTGTAGAATTAGTTTTTCAAAGTCTGTGATATACGATGTTGGCATTTTGATGGGGATTCCACTGAATTTGTAAATCACTCTGGGTAGTATGGACAATTTAACGGTGTTGATTCTACCCATCCATGAGCATATGTTTTTCCATTTGTTTGTATCTGCAATTTCTTTCCTCATAGCTTTGTAGTTTCCCTTGTAGAGATCTTTCACCTGTGTGGTTAAGTATACTCCTAGGTATTTCATTTTCTTTGTAACTATTGAAAATATTATCGTGTCTTTGATTTGACTGTCAGCTCGACTATTATTTGTATATAGAAATTCTACTTATTTATATACATTGATTTTATATCCTGAGATTTTACTGAATTTATTTATCAGTTCTAGGATACTCTTGGTAGATTCTTTGGAGGTTACAAGATACAAGATTGCATCATCAGCAAAGAGAGATAGTTTGACCTCGTTTTCTTATGTAAATACCCTTTATTTCTTTCTCTTGCCTCATTGCTCTGGATAGGATTTCCAGCACTATGTTGAATAGAAATAATGACTGTGGGCATCCTTGTCTTATCCCAGTAACTGGGGGGTGGGGGGATGCTTTCAACTATTCCGCATACAGTATGATGTTGGCTATGGGTTTGTCATATGTGGCTTTTATAATTCTGAGATATGTTTCTTTCTTTTATGCCTAGTTTGTTGAGGGTGTTTATCATAAAAGGGTGCTTGATTCTATCAAAGCTTTTTCTGCTTCTATTGAGATGATCATATGGTTTTGTCTTTGCTTATGTGGTGAATCAAATTTATTGATTAATGTATGCTGAATGATTCTTGCATCTCTGACATAAAGCCCACTTGGTCCTGGTGGATTATTTTTTCTGATGTGGTTGAATTTGGTATTGCTAGTATTTTAATGTGGATTTTAGCATTTATATTCATAAGGCATATTGGTCTATAGTTTTGTGTATGTGTGTGTGTGTCCTTTCCTAGCTTTGGCATCAAGGTGATGCTGGCTTCATAGAATGAGTTGAGGAGCATTCCCTTCTTATCAATATTATGGAATGATTTCTCTATTATGGGTATCAGGTCTTCTTTGAAGTTCTGATATAATTCAGCTGTGAATCCATCTGGTCTAGTGCTTTATTTATTAGGAGTTATTTTTATTATTGTGTCTATCTCACTGTTCATTATTGGTCTGATCAGGAGTTCTATTGCTTCCTGATGGATTCCTGAGAGGTTGTGTGTTTTCAGGAGCTTGTACATTTGCTCTATATTCTGCAGTTTATGTGCATAGAGATTTATGTAGTATTCATGGACGATGTTTTATAATTCTGCAGTATCAGTCATAATGCTAACTTTCTCGCTTCTGATTGAGATTATTTGGGTCTTTTCTGTTCTATTTTTAAACCATCTAACAAGAGGTTTGTGGATTTTATTTATCTTTTTAAGGAACCAACTTAGTGTTCTGTTTATCCTTTGTATTTTTCTTTGTTTTCCAATATATTTAGTTCTACTCTGGCCTTCATTATGTCTCTTCTGCTACTGATTTTGGGTTTGGTTTATTCTTCCCTTTACAGGTCCTTGAGGTGTGACTTTAGGTTATTAATTTGTGATCTTTCCACATTTTCCATGTAGGTATGTAAAGGTATGAATTTTCTCCTGAGTAATGTTCTTTCCGTGTTCCATATTTTTTTTTTTTGATGTTATGGAGGTACAGACATTTTGGTTAGATGTAATGTGTTTGCCTCAACCAAGCCAAGGCTACAAGTGTGTCCTTCCCCCATACAGTGTGCTCTGCTTCCACTGGTCATGGGTTTAACCCCCACTCCCACAGTTGACCTGGCTCAATGAGTACTACTACCATATGAACACTTTAATGTTGACCAGATAGTAACAATTTGATGGAGAGTACATGCGGTGCAAGTTTCTCCATCCTCGTGATACCTCACTTAGAAGGATGGTGTCAATCTGTATCCGTGATAATATAAGAGGTGCTATATCACCATTGATTTTTGTGGCTGAGAAGAACTCCATGTTATACACATACCACATTTTATTTATCCCCTCATGTATTGATGAACACTTGGGTTGTTTCAAGATCTTGCAATTGTGAATTATGCTGCTATAAACATTAGAGTGCAGATTTCTTCATTATAGAATTCATTTCTTATGTTTGCTTTGGGTAGATGCCAAGTAGTGGGATAGATGGATCAAATATTTCTATTTTTAGCTCCTTGAGGTATCTCCAAATTAATTTCCACGGGGGTTGTACTAATTTGAAGTCCCACCAGCAGTTTAAGAGTGTTCTAACCTCTACACATTCATGCCAGCATTTGTTGTTTGGGAATTCTTTGGTAAGGGCCATTCTCACTGGAGTTAGGAGATATCTCATTGTAGTTTTGATTTGAATTTACCTAATGAT
>VSMD01074226.1:0-25004 GCA_008750895.1 Mirza zaza | reverse complement strand
GACACTGCTCAGTCCACTGCCTGGAAGGTGGCCTGTTCCAGTTGGAGAACTAAGTGAGTCTTCCAGTGTAGCCAGCGTCTGGTAAGTCTCCAAGCAGGGTCTGGGGTAGGACAGTGGGAAGAGTCGAAGACAGGGGAGGAGAGAAGACAGAACATAGCCAGCATGTAGCCGTGGAGGGAGAGCCCTGGAAAGCACCTTCAGCTTCAAGCGAGCCAACTTCTCACGGTACTAATGAGGGCACGGAGGCCAGACGGGACCCCCAGACAGGGGGCTTTGGAAAGGTTACATAGCAAGTCTGTAAGAGCATTGACCAGAACTCGGGTTCTCGGACAGGACTATTTCTATTATCTGCACCACTCTCCTCCTCCTTGTGGTTGTGAGAGATGAGAGGCATACATGTGAAAGAATGACCAGGACATGCTTCTGGCATTTGCACATTCTTTAGACCCAGGAGGTAGGGATGCAGGTGTGATCTGGGTATTTTCTAACCAAAGGGGTGTTTATACAATGCTAGTAGCCATGAGAATATCACTTGAAGGTCTGTGGCCAAAGTGAAATGAGGCAGAAGCAAAGACAAGAGAAGATTTTGGGCTGGATCACACAGGTCAATGGCCACGTTACCCTCTTTATTCTTTACCCTGGAGAACGTGGGTGGTCCTTATTCTAGTCCGAGAAAATGGAAAGCCATTGATTCTTTGCCTAGACTAGTTTGCCTAGACATGCTCTATGCACGTTTAACTTACTGGAAACACCTGTTTTGGATTTGTTTCTCTGCTTCCCCTCTTTCTGGGTGCTTTTTCCCCCCTCGCACGGGGCCAGGATGGTGGACGCTAAACCACATCCCAAAAGCCCGCCGTTCTCCTGTTTTGCAGAAAAAAGTCTGCTCGAGTTTGAAAGGCTGCCTTTCTTCCAGGTTCGCCGCGAGGGGCTCCGCGATGTCCTCCCAGCAGAGCGCCGCTGCCGCCAAAGGCTTTTCCAAGGGGTCTTCCCAGGGCCCCGCTCCGTGTCCCGCGCCCGCGCCCGCCGCGTCCTCCTCCTCCTGCTGTGACGGCTGCTGCGGCTCCGGCGGCGGCTGCTGCGGTAGCTCGGGCTGCTGCGGCTCCCGCTCCGGCTCCGGCGGCTGCTGCTGCTTTCCACTGAGGCGCCGCCGGCAGCGGAGCGGCTGCTGCGGCTGCTGCGGGGGCGGCAGCCAGAGGTCCCAGCGCTCCTGCAACCCGGGCTCGGGCTGCTGCTCGGGCGGCTGCTGACACGGCCCGCCGCCCCCAAGAGCTGCGCTAGGGCGACCCGCCGGCCCAGAGCTCCCCACCCGCTTCTCCTCCCGGCAGTGACTGTCGTCAGCTCCCAGGCGGGCCTCAGAGCTGCCCCCGCCCCGCCCCGCCCCGCAAGGCCAACCGCATCCTAGTTTCGAGCCTCACAAAACTCCCTGACCCCCGTGTGACTTTTCTCCCCCGGGGGATCAGAGAACCATGGGTGGGTCGCTGGGCCCTACTGTCTGCATGGGGCTTGCACACAGCAGGCGCTCAGTAAATGCCCACTGATTTGACTGTTCTTCGAAGATGTCGTAATAAAGTGTCTACCTCTTGACAGCTGCTCGCCTATTTGTTCCTTCACTTGTGTTGTATTTATTTAACCTCGTTCTATTGCCTCATCCACTACCTCTCACTCAGGCTGGATAAAAAGGCTTGGCAAGTTTGTGAAAGGCAGAAAACTACGGTTCATGCCTGAACAAGAATGTGGCTTTCTGGTAGTTAATTATGATAGTAGTGATCGCATACTGACTGTTTTCTGTATTCCAAGGGCTTTACATTGAGAAGCAGCTTCTAATTCTCATAATGACTCACTGAGGTGGGTACTGTTATGCCCATTTTATGGAAGAGAAACCGAGGTTAGGTAACTTGCTCAAAGTTACTCAGTGGGTGCCTGGCGAAGACTCAACAACTGATTCCAGGGCTTATGTTCCTCGTTGTTCCCCTTGGTCCCACCTAAGGCTTTCTAAGCTGTACCACTGAGGTGCCCACCCTCCTGTCCACTAGGTGCAGGCAGCTGTGTGCAAAGGTTTGGATTGGCAATTCCTGGGGGCTTTGGAATCAGGCCAGCTGAGTCTTTTATTTTGGCAAGGAGGATCATTGACTCACTGCTTTGCTTGCTAGATGAGGAAACTTCTCCCAAACCGAGACTTCCAGGAGACTAGGAACCACCCTCTCCACGTCTCCTCTGTGCACTGAGGCATGACCAGGGGCCATGAGGTTCTGGGAGTCTCTGGGGTGCGCCGTGCTGTGCTCAGACACGGTAATCTCATTCTCTAGAGATGGTGGCTGTGGCAGTGGCAGGGTGTGTGTGGGGCTGTCATCCCGAGCAGGTCAGAAGCCCAGCTCTACGGACATAGATTTTACCCACCCATTTCCGGAAAGACGAAACAGGAGAACAGCATCCGCTGCATGATGTCAGCTGGGTTCAGAAAGGAAGAGATAGTGGTGATAATAGTAGTAACAATAGCTACCATTTATGTGGCAATAGCTTTGTTCCAGGCACAAAGTGAGGCTTTGTTTGTTACATATATTAACAAAGTGAGTTAATGTATGCAAAGTATGAACTTTGCATATATTAACTCACTTAATCCACACAATAATCTTAAAATAAATACTCTTATTGTTTATATGAATACGTGGGGGTTCAGAGAGTTCCAGTGACTTGTTCAAAATCACACAGTTAGTGAATGTCCAAGGCCCCCAGATGGTGATCGAGGAAGATGAGCTTCGAACCAGGACCTGTCTGCCATGACTGTCCCAAGTCATGCCCTCACACTCAGAGTCATGCTCTACTGCTTTAAAAGTCACCACCACCCATGGGAGAGCACACTCGGGGCTCTGTGGGCACACCCAGGATCTTGGAAAATTGCAGCTTGGTTTCTTGGTTGCTGCTCCCTCAGTGACCCAGTGACTGGTGAGCTCTGTCATGGCATCCACCCAGCAGCCAGCTGTTGCAAGTGTCAGCTCAGAGGCGAGGTCGGAAATGCTCTGTTGATTCATCCAGATGTTTAAAGTTGAGGCCAAATGACCCTTTGCCAGGTAGGCTCTGGAGGGCAGTCCTGCCCTGCCCAGGAGGGGCCCTTACTTCCATCTCTGAGATTCTGTGACTTCCAGTGGGAGGTGATTTGTGGAAGCTGCTTATAAACAGATGATGTCACCTGTGGACCTGCCTCCCCCCGCCACACTGGTGACGTGTGTTGAAGCAGCAAGCCCCAGGGACCCAGTGGAGGGCGGGGCAGGAAGGGAGGACTGCCTGACTCAGAACAGACAGATGGGAAAGCCAATCTGAGAGTGAGGGCTGGCCCTGGAGCAGGAAGCTGCCCCCAGAGTTTTGGGCAGGAAAGGCTGCCACTCACTGAGACAGATGCAAATCTGAACGAGAATATGTGCCCTCCCACAAGAGTCACGCTGGTATGATCCAATGGCTGGCCATAAGCACAGTGGCACCACCAGGCCCACACATGTCACTGAAACCCAGCAGGCCACCACAGGTAGACTTTGATGGCAGACATCTGGGCACTTTAAGAATAGTTTTATGTCAGGAACCTAGAAAACTACTTTGGATGGTGCTAGAGCCTTCTGCTCATGGCCCCGCAGGCTTTTGTGATTTCCAGCAGTAGGTAAAGCTGTATGTGTGGCCCAGGCATTCCCTCTTAGGTGGGTGGGGAATTTGGCAACGTGCATTCCTACTCAAAGGTTGTCACCCAGTATGCTGTGACAGACGGAATCAGGTGTCCTATTATCTTTGGAATAAATGGACATTATTACTGAATGTATTTTATTCACAATGGCTCCAATTTCAGCTTAAATTATGTTTATTAGAATGGCAATAATAACAACCAATATTTATGTAGCAGTTAGCCATTTATGAGGTGTTTCCATATATATTATCTCTTTCATAATGCTGTAAGATAAATATTATTATCTCTGTTTAACATGTCAGGAGAGGCTCCTAGAATTTAAGTTACCCACCTGAGGTTATCCAGCAGACACAGGGCAGTTTCTGTTTGGACCAGGTCTGCTAATGACTTCTAAGAGAGGCAAGAGCCATCTCTTGCTATGCACTGAGATAATTGAATAATATCACCTAGGTAAATATTTAGAGACAGTGCTATATTCATCATTGCATTTCTAGCTTCTAGCATCATGCCAGGTACATATTAGGGATCAGGAAAGTATTGTCCTAAGGAATTTTAGGGAAATATACAAAAGCATTTCTTGACCTCAAGGAGTTTTTAGTCTGATTCAGGAAATGTAAATAATAATACAAGGTATGAATGATAAATATGATCCAAAATACAAGAAATGTCACAGCAGAACATGGCATTGGCAATTGCTATAGGGAGTCAACTGAATTTAGATGAGGAATTATTATAGGACTTCGAATGAGGGCAAGTTACTGTGGACTGGAATATTTGCAAGACTTCATGGGAAGAAGAATCTGGGCTGGGTCTGATGGATGGAAACACATCAGAGAGAGATTCATTCATTTATGTATTTGTTCAATTCTATCAGACACTGTTTATGGTGCTGGGACAGAATCAGGAATGAGACCAAGACCCGGCGGGCATGGACCTCACTTTCTGGGGCCAAAGACAAGAAAGTCAGATTATTTCACATAGTGAAAAGTGTTGTGATGAAAATAAAGAAGGTAGGAGTATAAACACTAACTAGATGTGTGCAGGGATTTTAGATGGGGCCAGGGAAGGCCTCTATGAAGAAGTGCAACTCAGGCAGAAGTGAGAGCCGTCGCACAGAGCAGGAAAGCACATGGTTGGGGGTCCCTGCCCCACTGGAAGCCTGAGGCTACAGGTGCACCAAGTTATGTTGGCCCCACTAGAGACTTTCATTACTAGAAACGTAGCTTGCAGTCCCAGCTGCTTGCCACATAGGCTTGCCATTGAGATGATCACATACTATGATCTTGGCATTATTTCATTTGGGTCTCACAACTCTCCCCACATTTTGTTGATAAAAAAAACTGAAACACAGAGCTTTGTGGCTTGTGATTGGCAGAACAAGGTTTTGAACTGGGTGTGTCTGACTCCAAAATCAACATTGTTCTCAACACTGGGAAGGTAGGGAGCAGTTTCAAGCTTGGACCGAGGGAGGAGAATGGGGACTCAGGTGATGGTGTAGAAAGATCCTGGGGACACATCCTCAGAGAAGGAGAGAGGAGGCCAGATCACGGATGGCTGTGCGTGTCACACCAAGGAGGTTAAAACATGTAGTATTTATGGGGTGTGGTGACAGGAAGATGGTTTTGGAAGAAGTATTTTGGAAAGATAGAAAAAGTTGCTTTACATAACATCCACAGTACTCTCTACCTTAAGATTAATGAGGCAGCAACGACAAGGGTGCTCTAGGAGAGGAGGTGAATGCAGAGAACAGGCACAATGCCCCAGGTTCAAAATAAAGATCTGAACCTGGCACATGGCAGTGGGTAAGAAAAGGAAATGACAGATATGAAAAGCATTTGTCCAGAAGGAAGTAGAATAGATGGAACTGGGTGATGTATTGGGGTTGAGGAAGAGGAATCAACTGGGGTGTCTCTGAGGCTTTGTGCCTGGTGACTGGAAATGACGACAGCAAAGGCAAAACGGAGAATTCAGATGAAAGAACTGGTTGGGGAGGAAGAGAGTAAGTTCTGTCCAAGATGTGTTGGGTTTGAGGTGCTGGCAGGACATGACCATGAGGCGGTGATGTGAGGCTGGGACCCCTGAAAAGTGAGATAAACACAACTGAGATGAATGGTCATAAGCCACACAGAGGCAGGGAGTCCAGTCCTTGGAATGAATGAATGCAGTCTCACATCTGAAGGCCATGAGAAAACAGACCTGGTCTGTCTTGTTCATTGCAGTAGCCTCAGCATAAAGAACAGAGCCCAAGACAGCAAAGGCACTCAATGAACGCATGTTGAATGAATGAAAGGCCAAGACAGAAGGCCAGGTGTTGAGTTGAGTGGAAACTGAGCAGTAAGGAGGAAGTCGAGGTCCAAGTGATGAGGGCAATAACTGAAAGATTTGTCCTAGATAATTTATAAGGCTACTGTCAACTCTTAGGTTCTAGAAATCCAGGCAAAAGAGAATCAGGGCAGTAGGGTGTCATCCAGTGAGGATCTTCCTTCCCAGTGCATGATCCATCTTTGGTATCTTGAAGACCTTGAACAGTTAGAGTAAGAAGTTCCATCTAGAGGGATAGTAGTTTCATTTTAACTGAGTAGAACAAGTTGAAAAGGAAAACTGGCATTCACAGTGAGTCAGCAAAACATCCTCTCTTCTGCGGATGACGCTGAAGCAGGTCAGAACGGTTTGGCCGTGTTAAGTCTGAAATATGTCAGCTTGCCTCAGGAGTGACAGTTGACCCTAGAAAAGCAAGTATCTTCTTTCCTCTTACACACATTGCATAAGGGCGAGAGCGAGGGCTTCTAATCCATCTCATTTAATGATATATCTCACTCTTAAGAATGTATTAGTTTTATTGCCTATAATGTAGCTATATCCACTCTGCATGTTTGGAAACTTAATTTTCAGTGTTCCAAGGCCATTTTCCTAACCTACCTATGAAATGTGATTACATGTACCTGAAAGCCAAGAATTAACATCCTCCATCTACCTCATGTGATTTTTGTTCATTCATTACTGCAATCTTTCATTCATTAAAAATTTATTGAGTACTTACTATATCCTAAGCACTGTATGACACTCCAATAGTTTGTGTGAGAGAGCCGAATGTCATAATACTGTGTAATGTGATAAATACCTGAAGTCAACACCACAGAGAGGTGATGGCTCAGCCATTGGAGGGATTGACAAAAGGTTTGTTTGAGTTTAGACTTAAGAGATGTGTAGGAATTGGTCAGGCTAAGAACATAGAAAAAATACTGAAGTTAAAGTAAACAATAGCAAGTGCAAAGGCCAGAGTGGCAAATGTGTTTTATAGCAAACGCTTTTGCATGGCTGGAGCCCAAGCAAGCCAGAGCAGGTGAGATTATATAGGTAGACAGGGCACAGATACAGCAGGCCTTGTACAACTCCTTAAAGCTCCTGGAACATTCTCTTGGAGGCAAGAAGGACCATGGCATTTTGGGGGCTTATTAGGTCTCTCTCTTGTGTTTTTAATTATATCAAAGTTAACTTAACAAATGGGGCATTAACTTCTTCTGTAGCGCTATGCTCATCTAACTTCTTTTCTCAGTGCCTTCCTCAAATTTCAGAGTGCCCTTCATAGTCTTATCTTTTACTTAAATCATACTAAACTCCACTGAATAATGCTGTCCCACCAACTGTCCTGCCAGAACATCTCACTCCAACTACCATGTCCTTTCTCAAGCCCTGTGTCCAGTGGTCTTTCTTCAATCTCCAGGATCCCAGCTTTTGCCCCTGTTGGTCAGCTCCTGCCCCTCCATTCTGGACACTGCACTGCCCTCAGCATTCTATAATTCATTTGGCTTCTCCCACCTTCCTCTCTGCTAGTTTTTTCCTAGCTCCACTTCTACATCTGTGAATTATACCTAATGTTGCGCCCATAGCTCTCTGACTTTCTCTTTCTACATAGAAATGTCATTCATTCATCCACTCATACTTCTATTGAGGGTCTAATATGTGATAGGCTCTTGGTTAGGATTTCAGATGGATAGATGCATTGGGGAGATTCCTTTCTGTGAATATCTCCAAAATTTCTATCTCTAGTAAATAGAAATAGAAATAGAAAATAGAAACCTGCAAATTACATGTTTAAAACCTTTGAATCTCATGGAATAGTTTCATTTGGATAGCTCAGACACATCTCGCCTCAAACCTAGCTACTTCTCAAGCTGATTTGTTTTCCTTTAGATTTCTCTACTTCAGATGGGGATACCGTCACCATCTACACTGAAAACTGCAGTGAAATCTTTGACTCTTTCTTTTCTATTGATTTTGTATCTAGCCAGTTACCAAGCTGTATTGCTTTTTCCTCCCCAGTAGTTCTTCCTTCATCCTTCCCCCCCTTTATATCTACCACCATCATCTTTTAATTCTCCACAAGAAAATGGGTAGGGAATGTGGACATAAAGGATCAGGGACCTGTCATGTGTCTTGAGTTGGAAATCCTAATCCATGCCCACATACGGTGGGGACAAGCCAGCTGTGGTGAGGTCACACTTCCGCACCACATATGAGGGGCAGCTCCGTACACATTCCAAACCTCTGGAACAGTGTGACACCTTAGAGTACTTTAGCTCTGAGTATCCTCTTCTTGCCTTACATTTTATTGTTGTCTCATACTGTAGCTTCATCTTAACACCCTCAAATTGGCCTTCATTACCTTTATTATGCTACTTTATACTGTTATTGCTTGTTTATTTTTATCTATTTTTTCATCTCCCCTCCCCCCCTTATCATTACCTACTTCAGATCATACTATCCTTCTGGATTCAGTTTCCTTCTTCCTGAAGTAAATACCTTGGTAGTTCTTTTAGCCACAACCTGTTAGATCAATCTTCATCTAAAAATATAATATTTTAATTGGGTCCTCACCTTTAAATGATATTTTAGCTGGATACAGAATTCCAGGTTAAAAAAATATTGTCTTGGATCACTTTGGAGATATTATTCCACTATTTTCTGACACTAATGGTTCAGAAGGGTATTCCAGCCTAATTTTCTTGTTTTTTTTTTTTTTTTTTTTTTTGTTGTTGTTTGTTTTTTGGTAATCTGTTTCATCTTCCAGCACTTTTTACAATTTCTTCTTAAGGTTTGTATTTGTGAGGATTCATGACTTTCATTCATTCCTGAAAATTTAGAGCAATATCTCTTTAAATATTACCCCTCACTCATTCTTTCTGGAACTCTCATTAGATGCATGCAGGACTTTTGAATTCCATATTCCAGAAATTATTGCATTCTAAATCACTTCGACATATTTATCTTTCAGTTCATGATTTCTCCTTTCAGTTCTTTTTAATATATTGTTTGCCAACCTAACTGTTAATTTACTCCAGTATCTATATTCCCTTCTGTATTAGTCAGTTTGTGCTGCTATAAAGAAATGCCTGAGGCTGGGTAATTTATAAAGAAAAGAGGTTTATTTAGCTCACTGTTCTGCAGACTATGCAAGAAGCATCACGCTAGCATCTGCTTCTGGAAAGGGCTTTGAGGAGCATCCAATCAAAGCAGAAGGTAAAGGAGGAGCAGATGTGTCACATGGTGGGAGAAGAAGCAGAGAGAGAGGAGGTGGTGTCAGCCTCTTTTAAACAACCAACTCTCGCGTGAACTAATAAAGTGATAACTCACTCATTATCAGGGGCAGGACACCAAGCCATTCATGAGAGATCTTCCCCCATGACTCAAATACCTCCCACCAGACCTCACATTCAACACTGGGGATCAAATTTTAACATGAGATTTGGAGGGGCCAAACATCCAAACCATATCAACTTCCTTCCACATTAGTAAAACTCCTAATTTTTTAGTTGGGTCCATGGCTGCCCAGAATAAATATCCCAGGCTCCTTTGCAGCTAAGTGTGGCCACATGACTCAGTTCTGGGCACTAGGATGCCAGTGGGAGTATCTCCAAGATACTTTTTAAAGGATAGACTCACACCCTTTGCCTGCTTTCCCTTCTCCATCCTTTTTTTCCTCTCTCTGCCTGGAATGTGTCATAAGGGCTAGAACTGCATATTGAACCAAAAGAACAAATGTCACCCACTAGAAGTTGAAACAGAAAGGTAGAGGAATAATCAGTCCCAGATGTCTGTGGAGCCTTAATGCCAGTGCTGGATTGCCAAGATCTGGAATGTTAGGCAAGAAGCAAAACTAATTTTATACTAGAAGCTTTGAACTTATTAATCCATTATCTCTTTTGTCTTTTATTCTTAGCCAAATGTAATCTTAACCAATACCATTCATTGATTTGCAAATGCCAATGAATATATTTTTGATTTCTTACAGTTCTATTTGATTCTTTTTCCACAGTGTCTCTGTATTTTCCTATGTTTAAAATTCTTATTTATTGTCTTTAATAATGTTAAACATACTTTTCAAAACAGACATTTAAGAGCGGGTTTAGGTTCACAGCAAAATTGAGAGAAAGGCACAGAAATCTCTCATATACACTCTGCCTCCACACATGCGCAGCCTTCTCCATTATCACCAAGATTCCCCCCCTGGAGTGGTTGGTACAATTGTTACAACTGATGAACCTACATTGACACGTCATAATCACCCAGTATGTTACTCATTTTTATAAAATATATCTGATAGTTCTCTTATCTGAAATTCCTTGGTAGTCTAATTCTATTGTTTATAGTATTTATTGAATCTCCCTGGAGATGAACTCATAATTCAAAATTATGCAACATACGAGAAAACAATCCGCATGAATTTATCTTCAGAGACTTTATTTGTGGACTTCCTATGGGACTTATATTGAAGACAAGTCTCTGTAGATTAATTTAGGGTTTGTTTCTGCCAGATATTTTAGGTAATCTGTCATCTGCCTGGGACCAATTTTTATGTTAATTACCTATCTTGGAGATCTTAGATCATGTGTATAGTATCCTTTGGAAAGAGTGGCAAACAGGAGACGCAGGCCCATGGTTATAAACTTTTAGGGCATATTCCCCCCCTCCCCATAAGCCCAAGCTAAGGCAGACAAGCTTCCTCCTGTCTTGTGGTATCCTTTCTCTGGTCCACCTTTTTCAGGGAGGATATCTCCTTTATCGCTCCCAACCTTGTCTCCTTCTCCTCTTGACCTTAGATCCCAAACACCTAGAAAATTACATTCTCCACTGTCAGCTGCCATATCATCTTATGGACTTCCTATTTTGATTTTGGTATCTAAGGATAAGCCTATATATGCTATATGCATTAAAAAAGATATTTATTATATGTTATCTAACCCTTGAGATGGTTATAGTATAAATGTTCCAAAGTTTCCTAATAAGCAACACTGCTAGAACCAGTGTTAATTGTTTGAAAGTTCCAGATTGTCTCAGCGATGCTAAGGGAAACCAAGAGAAAGAATTTCTGCTCTTCTTAGGGGCAAGGATACCCTGGGGACTTCTGTGGTGGGCCAGTGGTACTCGATGTGAAAGAACCTCAAAAGGAAGTCAAATCCCAGGGGCAGATTACTGATTCTCACTGCACTGCTAACCGTGGCAGATATCTCATACAACTGCTAGACTCTAAGCTTCTTTAGGACAGAGGCTGTGCCCTATACATCTTGATATTTCTCTGTCTTCTTGGCACTACGGTTTGTCTATTGAAGTTGCTCAACAGGATTGTTGATTGATTGTTGACAGTACAAACTATATAATTTAATCCTTGCTTTGTAGTTGGTACGAATCAGAAAATTGCATCAAGGTGTGGTGCATTTCAGTGTAAAGTAGCACGTTAATGCTGTACTCCACCCAGTCTGAAACAGGAAAAATGCCTGGGCTCATTTTTGACGTTATTTCCATTCCCTGACTAGTTTATCATCAGTAATAAAGTAGAAACAATTAAAGTATTACTGTTTAGTTGCAAATATGTTATAAAAACCTTTTAGGGATAAATAGTTCAAAATTCGCAACATCTTTAGAATTTGAAAAGGTTATTAGTGACCTGGCCGGATCACTCATTCAATGCAGAAAAAAGTCCCTTTGCAGTAAGCTGGTTAGCATTGAACACATCTAGAGACAAGATGTTAGCTCACTGCTTCACGGGATCATTGATTTCATTTTGAGAAACTTAATTTTTAAGAAAATCTTTGTATTAAGTTTTCGATATTAAAGTACATTTTTTCATTATACTGAGTAATTATAAAATATTCAGGGCACAACACATTTGTTTAGGCAGAAAAGAGATCATGATTCCCTCTATTATAGAGGAAGTAGCACTGCTCTGTTTAAACCTAGGGCATATGAAACTTAATTGTAGAAAAATGTAAATATGAACAACAAAAGATACAACTCATAGTTTTATTATCCATAGATAATCATTTTTATACATTGTTGTGTATTATTACTCCAGATGTTTCTTTATATAGACTTATTTTTTCTTTTAACAAAATTATATTCAAGCTGTGAATGCTATTTGTTCATCTGAACCTTTCACCCAATAATGTATCATAGCATCTTTTTATGACAATAACCGTTTATCCATAGCATATTTTTTATACCTTAATATTTTCTATTTTATGGATAGTCCACCATTTATTTAACCAGCTCCTTATTGTTGGGCACTGTTTTGCCTCCAAGTCTCTACAGTAACTAAATATGCTGTAATGCATTTATTCATTCAACAAATATTTATTAGGCATCTTAACTCTGCCTGCACTATACTAAGATTCAGAATAGGGGACAAAGTTCCTGCCCTCGATATTGATTTCTGATAGGGGAGATGGAGATTGAAGATAAACAAATAATCAGACCACAAACAAGATAACCACAGTGATAATTGCTATGAAGAAAATAAAACAGGGTAATGAGATAGAGAGTGGCAAAATTGAGTCTGTAATTTAGATGGGGGGATACATTGTGTCACATAGCCATAGGCTAAACCTCAGATGTAGAGACTGTAGAAGTAGAATTGCAGCATTTTGTACTAAGCTATGCTCCTTAGCTTTGGACAGTGGCAGTATCATAGCCAATGAGGTTTATCCGAGGCATGATTTTTGCTAATTGAAAACTAAGCTATGCTCTTACTACGGTATAGAGAGCCTGCTTCTTGGTGTGCTTATCAAAATGCTGGTTTCCTATCTAGAAAGTTACCCCTATTCTTTGGCCCTAGTACTGCCCTCTGGGTCAATTTAGCATCATTTGCTCTTTGCCTCATAACAATATTGTCCTTCCCATGGATAGAGCTGCACACTCTACAAAGAAATTTCACATGTTAATCTATTAATCATTTGTTTATTATAGAATTTATCAAATCCACCCAAAAAGAAAGAATGGGACCATGAACCTTCAATTGCTCAGCAGTCAGATGAAAAATAAATCAACACTCCACCTATATTGTTTCAGTTACCCCCTGGCCCCACTTTTTTTTTTCTTGGACTATATTAAAGCAAAGCCCAGATATCACATTTTTCCCCCACCCACAAATACTAGAGTATGTGTCTCTGACAGATAAAGACATTTCTCTTTTTTTGCATAACTTCAATGTTGTTATTATTACCAACAGAACTATTAATAACAATACTTCTTTAATGTCATACAACACCTAGTTCTTGCTCACATTTCCACAATTATCTCAAAACTGTGATTTTTGAGTTGGTTTGTTTGAGTTAGGATGCAAACAAAATCCACATGGCTGGTTGATGTGTTTCTCAAGTTTCTTTTCATTTGTAGCAGTCCCCCTCCTCTTTCACACCATTTACTTTGTAAAGAAATATGTTATTTATCTTTTTTTTCTTTTTTTTGAGACAGAGTCTCACTCTGTTGCCCTGAGTAGAGTGCTGTGGCATCAGCCTAGCTCACAGCAACCTCAAATTCCTGGGCTCAAACGATGCTTCTGCTTCAGCCTCCTGAGTAGCTGGGACTACAGGCATGTGCCACCATACCCGGCTAATTTTTCTATTTTTAGTAGAGATGGGGTCTACCTCTTGCTCAGGCTGGTCTTAAACTCCTGAGTTCAAGGACTCTTCAAAGTGCTAGGATTACAGATTCAAAGTGCCTCTCAAAGTGCTAGGATTACAGGCGTGAGCCACCCCACCATGCCCAAATAGGTTATTTATCTTGAAGAATTTCTTACATTTTGAATTTGGTTGATTGCTTCTTTCTGGTGTCACTTAACTTTTCTTGTGATGCTCTTATATTTCCCAGTGTTTTTTTTTGTAAACTGGTAATTAGAAGCTAGAAGTAACTAGAAGCTTAAAGTAAATTCAAGTTCCATTTTTTGGTTTTTTTTTTGTGGCAAACAGATCAGACGAGATATTGTGCACTTCTTATTACACCATAATGGAGGCACACGCTGTCTGGATGTTCTGCTCTTAAAGATGTTAAGATTGATCTACAGATTTGGGTGTTGTCGGTACCACCCATCTACCCATTTTATTTTTAAAATTTATTTATTTATTTATTATGTTAGCCACAGGGTCTCCCTCTGTTGCCCAGGCTGGAGTGCAGGTGGTGTGATCATAGCACACTGCAGCTTCAAACTCCTGGGCTCAAGAGATCCTTGTGCCTCAGCTTCCGAAGCAGTGGGACTATAGGCACGTGCAACTGTGCCTGGCTCATTTTTTTTGTTTATTTTTTTAGAGATGAGGTCTCACTTTTTTTTCCCAGGCTGGTCTTGAACTCCTAGCCTCAAGCTATCCTCCCACCTCAGCCTCCTGAGTAGCTGGGATTCTGAGCCATTTAAAAGTTCTCCATAAACCTTTCAGTCAATGCTATAACCACATCGTGATGATTGTTGCTAGAACTATCTTTTCATTAGGGGTTAATAACTGGTGGTTTTCTAATGCTATCACTCATTCTTATTCTTTATTTATTAATTGTAATTCTTTTCATCAAAAAGAACTTTCTTCATCAACTAGTAATTTGAAATACAATTTATATAGGAAAGAAAGAATAAATGCTGAATTCTTCCTTTTACCAGTTTTCAGAATGAGTTGGTGGCCTAGCAATTTCCAAAGATAACTTTTTTTAAAAAATGTATCATCATATACTTGTGGATTTCTCTTTTTCTGTAACATGTTTTGACCAATTGCAGTGATTATTTGTCTCATTTTTTAGCCAGTGGGAGTCCTTTAAAATTGCCCCCTGCATCTTTTTGACATAACCCCTATCCTCTACCATAGCTTCCTTGCTTTCTGGTACAATTAGATACACCAAGATCAGTTTGTACATTATCTGCCTAAGATCCACACTCAGGTATTTCTCCAAAGATCCATGCTTTTTTTTTTTTTTTTTTTTTTAGTGGTAAATGGTATTTAGAGACCTTATTATAGGCACTAAGGGTGTTGCTAGGTCTTTTCTGTAGGCAGATATAAAATACATTTTTTAAAAAAATCATAAATTAATAATAATATTTCCAATTCAAATTTAGCATTTTGGAATGTGTACCTAACTTCTTTGGTTCAGTACTTGCGCTTTTTTCCTCTTATGCTAAAATTTTGTTTTTTTCTGTTTTATCCCACAATACAGCTTATGTTATTTTTCAATCGATAATGCCAACATTGTTATTATCAATAAGATTATTCAATGCTATGTCAGTTTTGAGACTTACATTGTCCTTGGAATAGAGATGTAGAGTTAAAAATGTGTTTCAAAGTTACTTGAAGTAATTTTTTTCTTGGTATAGTTATGCCATCAACCTGATACACAGTTAGACACATTTGCTTTATTTATATTTAATAATTTTATCTTAATCATGTATACAATATTCACATTAGCCTAAAGTCAAAGCTATCAAACAAGGTACCTGGAACAAAGTCTACCTTCCATCCTTGTACCCTTCTTCCTCCTTTCTGTTCCATAAGTAATCATTTTTATTAGTTTCTACGTCTAGCCCACATTTTCTTTAAGGCGTTACCCCTTAATCATGTTTTTAACACTTTAATGTAGGCGAGACAGAGATTCTGATTACCTCCATCATAGAGGAAGGAGCCCCGCCCTGAGTAAACCCGGGGCCGCGGAATCAAACCCTGGGCTCCTTCCCCTACCCCATACTGCCCTCTACAGACGCCTCGGGGAACTTCGAGGAGAGGCGGCCATCCGCTCTCCCTTAGGATAGATGTCCAAATTAAACAGACTTTTGGCTTCAGTGATTATTCCTTCTACTCTACAATTATGTACAAAAAAAAAAAAAAAAAAGGATATACGAGCTAATTTTGGACTCCAGGTATTGCTTGGTGTCCAGGCAAAAATGTGTGAATAAGCAAGCGTTTGTGTGTGCTGGGAAAACAAATTACCCCCAGATGCTGCCATTTTCTGCTGACACCTGCTACGGTGATGTAGCATTGAGGTGCGCAGTGGTGTTATTCCTGGAACCACCCTGGAGGCAAATGTGGGGAAAATTTACAAGAGGAAAGTAGTGAAGTGAATGAGGATGACAGTTCAGGAAGCGATTGTGGTTTCCTGAAGTCTCAGTTGTAGCTTGGGTCCATTTAACGACAGAAACCCGTGAAATGGTCTACGTGTCTAAAAGGACCATACGTTTAAATGCTTTTCTTTCTAAGTCAATATAATTTTAAGTTTTATTGACAACATGGCAGAAAATTGGAACTACAACTTCCCTAAATAAAACTCCTAACTGGGCGAGTACACGAGTTTAGACTGAGTTAAAATCCTATGTATTGAAACCTTAAAATCTGTACCCCCATAATATGCCAAAAAAAAAATAATAAAGAAGAAATAAAAAAAATCCTACAGTATTGGGTATTGTTTACCACCAAAGGATTTCTTCCAAGTCCCCCCTGCTCCCCCTAGGTTTCCCGGTTGGGGACCCAGAGAGAGGCTGCAGGAACAAAGGCGACACACTGCTGGACACGAGATACCAGCAACTCTCTTCTAAGTTGACAGTGCAACCTGTCCCAAGCCCCCCTCTCCCCTGCGTGGTTTCTGCTCGCTGAGACACCTAGAGGTAATAGGAAGTTTTATGGTGCTGTGGAGTCAGTCAGCCCCTAGCCCATAGCAACCTCAAACTCCTGGGCTCTTCCTCTTGCCTCCCGTGTAGCTGAGACCATATACCACACCGCCTAATTTTTCTATTTTTAAGTAGAGACGGGGGGTCTCGCTCTTGCGCAGGCTGGTCTCGAACTCCAGACCTCAAGAGATACTCCCGCCTCGGCCTCCAGAGTGCTAGGATTACAGGCGTGAGCCACCGCGCCCTGCCAAGGTATTTTTGTAGAAAGGGGCCCGAAGCTAACTCAGAATAGAGCCAGAAATTGAGGTGGGTGGCGGCTGACACAGCACCCCTTTTCGGCTTAGCAAAGATCCAAGAAAGCTTCCCCTTAATGTTTGGGTTTTTGTTTGGGATGAGGATTCGAAAGTGGAGCATTTCAATGTCATGTGTACAATGGGATTAAGGTTTTGTTTTGTTTAGCTTTTTAACAACAGAAGTGGTAAAATGTCAGTAGAAGGTGGTGAAAGCGGCACTCCCAAGGAGGGGAAAAGTCAATTTAGAGATTAGGGCGGGGGTACAGCCTTGATTTGTTCCCAGCGGAGTAGGCCGCTGCAGGGCGGAGCTGCCTCGAAGTGGGGCGCCCACCCGTGCTCCTCCCTGGGCGGGGTCCCCTAGGGAGGCTGTGTGCCTGCGCCTGAGTGATGGTCCTCTTTTCTTCCGGTTAAAGGGTTGTTCTTTCCCAGACAGAGTTGGCCAGAAGAGGCAGTCACTGACTTGGGATGGCCAGGAAAAAGCAGGGATGTCTGTTTCTTCCACAATAAAATCAGAGGGTTTTAAGAGCTGAGACTTGTCCACCTCCAGCGCCTAAGCCTTATTCCCTTGCTTCTGTGCTGGGCGGCGTCAGGACACCCTAATTCTTAGGAATCTCACCCTGCTTAATTATTTTCTTTTAAACATAAAGTTATTTTCTGATAATTAAAATAATAACCATTCTCCTTTTTGGGGGGAGGGGGCGGGGAGGAGACAGAGTCTCACTCTGTTGCCCAGAGTAGAGTGCAGTGGCGTCAGCCTAGCTCACAGGAACGTCAAACTCCTGGGCTCAAGTAATCCTCCTGCCTCAGCCTCCCGAGTAGCTGGGACTACAGGCCTGAGCCACCATGCCTGGCTAACTTTTTTTCTATTTTCAGTAGAGATGGGGTCTCGCTCTTGCTCAGGCTGGTCTCAATCTCCTGAGCTCAAGGAATCCTCTGGCCTCAGCCTCCCAGAGTGCTAGGACCGCAGGTGTGAGCCACTGCGCCTGGCCCCATTCTCTTAATTTTTGAAAACATTGGAAACATGAAAAAAAGGTGTGTGCATGTGTGTACAAAATCGAGATACACTCTACATTCTGTATAGCTGCTTTTTCACATTACACCATGAAGAGCTATCTTTAAAAGTGATTATAATGGCTGAGCAATATTTCACCCATTTGATGGATGCACAATATTTTGGTTAACTACTGTTGGACAATGAAGCAGGTTCTACTTTAATGCTCCTCTAAAGAAAGGCACACATTTTTAAAGAAACAAAACAAAACAAAACACGGAAACTGTATCTCTTTCACTGGGAGCATTTTCCTAGAGATAGTTATTATAGTATTCCATCAAATCGAATGACTTTTTAAGATTTTTGGACACAGCGTTGTTTTGTCATTATGGACTGCCTTGTTTATTATGTCCACTTACTTCCTCATACCCCAAGTGCCCAGAAAATGGCAATTACAAAAAGAGCTAATGCAATAAGCGGGACATCTTTATTAAAGAAGTTGAACCTATTTTCATGATTATTGGTCATTTACACTTCTTTTGTGAATTGCCATTATCCTTTATCGATTTTCAAAATTTAGGAAAAAAAACGTTTTATTCCTTGATGTGTTAGGATTTCTTGCCTTTGCATTATATGGGAATAATGTAGCACTAATAATACGTATTAATAATAATATTAATGTTGTTGAATATACTATATAAGCACGTTTATCTTGTTTTCCGTTTCCTTTTAAAACTTTGTTAGAATAAGTTTTGCCCCCTGCTGTTGCAAATTCCACAGTCAGCTAGGGGCCGCTCCCCGCTGTCTGGAAGCGGCCTCGGGGCAGGAGATGAGGAGCACCGGCGTCAGATGGCCGCTAGGTGGCTGCGGGCCACTTTCGCCGCCAGCCCTTGTGGTTGGAGCTGCAGTTGCGGCGATGCCCTTTCCCTGTTCTCGTCTGCGCTCCTGATTACTGTTTTTAACCCAACACTGCTTTTCTTTCCTTTGCACTCCGCGCCACTGCACAGACCCCACTCTGTGTGTGGGTCCGATTGGGTGGCTTGGGGCATATCCAGCGCAATAGTATCTGCAGCTCAAAAAATAGCTACCTAAGGATCACCTACAGGGTTCCAGCCAGCCTGTTGCTGGTCACCAAGCCCGCCATGCCGCGCTGGCCCTGGGCGAGCCAGCAGCACAGGGTCCCGAGCGAGAGTTACTGCGGGGCGGGCCCGCAGTACAGAAATATGAGCGGGGGAGGGGAATGGAACACCCCTCCAAGGGAAACCTCAGGCTCGCTTTCTAGTGCAGCGGAGAGAGATTAAAAGACCAACAATTACAGGTGCCGTAGTGGGACGCTGATTCTGATTTGGGCGATGGAGGTGGGGGAAGAAGGTGTGGGGCGCCAGGGAGGAAGAGACTTCATTGTGAAGCTGTCATCCGGGTTCAGCAGGATGGGTAAAAATTCGTCTAGCCGAAGGGGCCATTTCAGACTAAACACATGTAGCAGAAGCCAGGCACAGAGAGTGGAGTGGTTTCCAAGAACTACAGATAATCCTCCTACCTGGATGGAGCACAGGCAAGTGAGGGAGGGGCTGGAAAGCGGGTTGGAGAGGTAGGAAAGGCCAGATGCGCTGAGCCTTGGAGGGAGCGCTAGGGGACATGGGCGTTATTGTGTGGGAGGCAAGCATCCTTTGGAGCGTTTAGCAGGTTTCTTCGCTAGGACTGACTCAGGCTGCTCTTCTTTAGGCAGAGGGACTCTTACCTCTTACCCCAGCTCCAAGATGCACCCAGGACAGAACTTGGGTCTGAGTCACAAACCAGGTGGCTGCTGCAAAAGGGAAAACCTTCCAGCAGGGAGACCTTTTCTTTCCCCTTATCCTTTCAAATGAAATCCAACTAACATTGTTCAAGGACTGTCCAGCTCATTTCCTAAATATTTCCTGCGTTTGTTTGTGTCTCCCCACCTCCTCTTTTCACTGCCTTGCTTGGATCACGACGCTGTCCTTCAATCAGTACTTCGGTAGCCTTCTAATTGCCCTCCTGCTTCTGTTCTTGTTCCCCTCTCCTCTCACTTCATTCTGCTCATGGAGACAATTACTAAAAAAATTCCAAAAGGCATAGATCAGATTAGACTGTCCCTCAGCTTTAAAATGCCCCACCGCCTTTGTAATAAAATCCGAGCTCCTGACGTTGGCCTCAAAGTCCTCCATGACCGATACCTTGCCTCCTCCCTCTCCTACCTCACTCTCTGTTCCTCACCACGTTCTGTACACTGGATTCCTTTCTGTTTCTGGAACATGCTAAGCCTGTTCACATTTTATGGAGTTTTATTGGTGGTTTTTGATGGGTGATTTACCTTGAGCTACTGGAAGTGTTATCTGCTATAAGGCCCAACAGGAAAGAGCAGAGAGGAGGGAGAGAGGCAGACTCTGGGTGTTGTCTGGAAAGGAGATGAAGAGGAGGGAGCAGACATGTGAGTTCTCCTGGGGGCTGACTCCCTAGGGCTTGGGGGTTGGCTGGATGTGGGGGATGGGGAACTCCAAAAACAAACAGAATGAGCTCTCTTGGGGCCACTTAGACCCCTTTGCAGAGCACTGTGGGGCTTCAACACTGGAGGAGAGGATGTCTGGGGGACATCAGACTGGGGCAGGTCATCACCCTTTGTTTCTTCCAGTGTTGCTCCTCCACAGGCCTCAGGGCCACCATCAGCAGCAGCCCTACACCCATACTGGGGGACAGGATGGACACTGTACAAAGACATCTGGCCTATGGAGAAATAGGGGGCTGAAATCCATCTTGTTGCTGGCCCAGCTGTAGGTAAGCACCAGTCTGTGTGCATCTTTTCTAAATCACTCAGAAGTGCCATGTGGATTGATGGGTGAGTGGTCCTGATAGCAGCTGGAGCCCAAGGGCCACTGCCACAACTTTACATGGTTTGATATTGGCTTCTGTTGGATTTCAAGGGCCTGTGCTGGTTCAGGCAGAAGTCGTCCCCGAGCTGGAGCCACACAGGGAGAGACAGTAGAAGGGCACAGAGGTGAGCCCTGGGCGGGCATGTTAGGGGCACACCACAGGGGGTTGGCATTGCTGCCTGCTGATTTTGCCGACAGGACATAGAGCTGGCAGCTCACTGAAAAGCAAATTATCACAAAACCTAGGGGAATGGCCTCTTCACGCGTCCATCCAGAGCTGTGGCTACAGCTGGGGGAAAATTCCCGACCCAGGACACCCTGGGCTGAGGGGTCTGACCAGCACATGCTTCTCTGTCCACTCAGATATGTATGTATTTTGGTTTACTGGCGGGAAATGGGTGGTGGGATTGGCAGGGTGCAGACAGAGAGTCTTAGTGAAGGGGAATCTCCTGTGTTCCCACCCTCTAGCTCCAATTTCCTGCTTCTCCCCAGACAGATGCCAAGAGTTTGTCTGATAGAAAAGTTACAGAAAGCTCCTACATAGTCCAACTACTACCTGTCCTTCAGAACTGCTGTGTGCTTGAAGTACTTATTTTTCATTCATTCACTCATGCACTCATTCAACGCGTGCTGATCCCCCTTCTATTACACATACTGTTCTGAGCAAAGAGGAAATGAATAAAATATAATTTCTGTTCTAAGTGAAAGTGTAAATGGAGTAGACAGATAAACACACAGAGCCAGGATCCAATGGGATAAACTGTGTAACACACGTGTGTGGGAAGTCCTCATCCTTAGGCTGACCCTGGCTGACAGATGAGATGGACTCCCTGTGGCTAAGATGAAACACACCAGGAGTGAAATTAAGCAGCCACAACAGGGAGAGGGGTTGTTCCTGTATCCCTGTATTACTAACTACCATAAAGTTTTTTTTTTTCTTGTAATTGAGCAGAAACTAGCCTTTGAAAACCATTGTCAAAAGAGCTACAACCAGGAGTTTCCCAACTAACCCTGGTGATCTGCCTGATGCCAGACAGTCGTACTTCCTGCACCCCTCCTGTGGTCCTGTGGGCAACTCTGACTGGACAGGAGACCAGCCTTGAAACATTCTTTCCTATTAAACAACCACAGACCTCGAGCCAGTCTCAGACGGCTTACAGAGACTGAACACAGAACGTCTCTACGCCGCCTTTATGCTCTATAGTTCACCTTTTGACATACAGAACCAAATTCCACCTCATTTTAATGTTAAAACTCCACCCTAAAGCAAACACAGAATTTATATTACATTATGTTTACCCACTGTGCATGCTCTTTACGTCCCTCATAAATATTCATAAATTCTCCCAAACCTGCTAAATATGTATATAAGACAGACCCTGAAAGACATAGATGCCAACTTCCTCCCCCTATTCCTCACTTCCTCACTATTCAGAGAGTGTGCTTTCAGTTTCCTTGGAGGCTACGTTCCCCCATCTACAAATCGTCTCTCTGAAAATAAAGTTTTCTCCTTTTCCTTCCTCTGTAGATCTCACAGACATTTTTAACACAGCCTTTGGGTGACAGTGATCCGAGGGATGATGAGTCCCAATCTTGTCACCTGCCCTCACTTGGGGTGGTGGATGAGATGAAGTCATTGGCCTGGACAACAGGACCTGGACATGTGGCAGGAATAGAGATGTGGAACCCATATCTGCACAGGAGCAGCTGGCCCACGTGGGACCTCCAGGAGCAACTCATGGGACCCAAGAGGCAGCAGCAGGGCCATGAGGAAGAAGGGGTAACACTGCCATGTTAGGGGATGACAGGGCCAAGCGGGAAGTCAGAGAAAGCAAAGAACTGGAGGAAGAAGAGTAATTTAATCAAGAGCTTAGATTTGGGGGTCAGACATGAGCAGTTTGGATTTAATGCATTTTTTTGGATTCTTCTAATAATATCTATGAATTACTGAGTACAACTCAAGTATGCCCCATATATATATATATGCATGTATGTATATATTTATGCACACACACACACACCCCCCTCAACTCTGCCACTTGCCAGCCAGTGTGATTTTGGATGTACAACTGCTTGTCCATTGAATGAGTGTGTAAAGTTAGGAGGATCTAAGAGAAGGAGACCACCATGAAGTGATTGTGACGCAATGAAGTAGAGATGTTTAAAGTAAAGTCAATAATAGATATTAGGAATCTGGAAGTGTTGAGGTTATAAAACTAAAAAATTAAAACAAATGTAAGGAGCACTGTGTGGATATCTAGCTAACTGTGGACTTGACTTTAAGAGACATAGTGCAGAGATGGGAGTGATTCATACGGACGGAACAGCTATCCTCAGTGCCTACAATGGCGCCTAGCACACAGATTAGCTCAATAAATATTTACGGCATAGGAGAATTGTTGAATAAATATGTGCTGAGCTGGATCTGATGACATTTGGGGAGCCTATTTCTCTCTACCCCTGGGACTTCCCCACTTAGAGAGGTGGATCATACATGCATTACTTCATGTTTCTTGAGATCTTTCTGATGTTTCAGGCATGAAATTTGTTGATTGACCCTGTTCCCTTTTCTCTTAACCCTGATTGGATTTACCAACATCTAGAATCTGGTGGTTTTCCTGAGTGACGATCTTGAGGTACTTCTGAATCTCCAACACTCATTTCCACATCTCCTGGCAGGCTGCATGTTCTAATTCTTCCACCTGGAACCTGAAGACTGAACACCATTCTTCTGGTTGCTTATGTACAATCATAAATTTGGTTTATAAATTCCAGTAAATGTTCTAGTGAGGTGGTCCCATGTAAATCAGTCATTTCTATGGCTATGAGTCCACAAATGTCTAGAAAATTCTTAAATAAATGGAAACAAATATTACTCTGAGGCCAAGAGGCCAAGCTTTTCCATCCTGGAACATCAGTTTGTGTGTGTGTGTGTGTGTGTGTGTGTTTTATTTAAATTATGAGTCACCACCCTTCATGTTTCCTGGCTGAGTACTACCCAAGCATTTATCACACTTTGGGGTAGCAAATAGCCTGTGTGTAGCAGTGAACCCAAAGCCTGCTATAATGTGATTCCCGTAGCTGTATTCACATCTTCAAGAAATCCTGTCTAAGCCAGTTGACCTGGGCTGTATATTTCAGAGCATATCTGACATTAACCCTGTTTTATGGAGTGTTTTTGATAACTTTTTGTTCCTAAAGTCAAAAGTACTGGATGTCCATGAATATTGGAGGGGAAATGAATTCCCAGTTTGCCACTTTCCAAGGGCTTTAGAAAACTTTTAATTTTTATGTTACTGCAGTGGTTTGACTTTAGCTCAGCCTCTATTATGTCTCTTTCCAAAAAATATTTTTAAAAATTGTGGTAAAATATATTTAACATAAAATTTATCGTTTTAACAATTTTTTGGTGTATAATTCAGTGGCATTAAGTACATTCACAGTGTTGGACAATCATTGCCATTGTCCATTTCTAGAACTTTGTTTTCATCTCAAACAGAAATTCTGTATCTATTAAATAATAAATCACCATTCTCCGCTTCCCCAAGCCCCTGATAATTTCTCTTGTACTTTTTCTTCTCTCTGAATTTGACTGTGCTAGGTACCTCATATAAATGGAATCATACACTATTTGTCCTCTGGTGTTTGGCTCATTTCACTTAACATAACGTTTTTAAGGTTCATCCATGTTGTAGCATGTACCAAAATTTCACTTTTTTAAAAAAGCTGAATAACATTCCATTGTTATGTTAAACATATGTCACATTTTGCTTATCCATTCATCTGTGATGGATGTTTGGGTTGCTGCCACCTTTTGGCAATGGTGAATAATGCTGCTATGAGCATTGGTGCGCAAATATCTATGAGTCCCTGTTTTCTTTTTTTTTTTTTTCCTGTCTTTTTTTTTTTTAATTTCAGCATATTATGGGGTTATAGATTTTAAGGTTTCAATAAATGCTCTTTCCCCCTCCCCCCACAAGTCTGAGTTTCCAGCATGACCATCCCCCAGATGGTGCACATCTCACTCATTATGTATGTATATACTCGCCCCCCTCCCCCCTCCCCCCTGCCCAATACCCTATTACTGTAGTACCTATGTGTCCACTTAGGTGCTGCTCAGTTAATACCAGTTTGCTGGTGAATATATGTGGTGCTTGTTTTTCCATTCTTGGGATACTTCACTTAGTAGTATGGGTTCCAGCTCTAACCAGGAAAATATAAGATGTGCTATATCACCGTTGTTTCTTAG
>VSMD01074221.1:0-30001 GCA_008750895.1 Mirza zaza | reverse complement strand
GAGTTGTCCCTGCTGGACCCAGAGCCAAACCATCGTCACACTCTCATGCCCTCAGGCTTTCCTTAAGGACAACTGGGCAGACCCAAGTTTCTGGGCTTTTTATCTTCTCTCATGGTTGGGCAGTGGGGGCTCCTGTTGCCCAAGGGCAGCCCTCAGAGAAGGAGCCACAGGTGCTGACTGTGAGGCGCTCAAGAACACTCAAGGGGTATTCGTAAAATAATGGTGAGGCATCCAAGGAGATGTGGGCTAAGCACCCACACTGTTAGTCTCACTAGGACATTTTTATCTAGTCGACAAGCAGCTTGGAAACTTAATAAACAAGTATCTGTGGCCTTTGCTTTCTGGTTTCATAAATTGGTGACTCAGGTCTGGTTATCCGGAGCAGAGGAGGTGGGGAGAAGCAGGGTCTCCATGAGAGAAAGACCCTCAGGGCACAAGCAAAGGTATGTGATGGTTTAAGGACAAAGGCATGCTGGTTAATACTTTGAAAAATTCTCCCACCACACTTACTATGCATGATAACATGGGAGTCACTGGAAAGACTGGCTAACAGAAACTTCCCAAGGTATCATTTACCTTGGTGCATAAAGAGGCAGTGGAGCCTTGGTTTAATTAAGATGTGCATTGGTTTTAAAACCCAACCCTACAACTGTGTGTGTATGTGTATGTGTATGTGTATGTGTGTGTGTGTGTGTGTGAGTGTGTGTGTGAGAGAGAGAGAGAGAGAGAGAGAGATTTAGCAAAGGCATTGCATATAAGAAGTGCTTACAGGAAGTTGTATTTTCCAAAGAAGGCTACAACATTATCTCTCAACCCACATGCTCTTTAAAACCTTGGCTTTTTTGACAGGGGGAGGTGGGGATGGGTAGCAGTGGAATCTATTTCCCCTCCCTTTGAATCTGGGTGGGCCTGTAACTAACTTGTAACAAAAGGAAGGCAGCAGAAGGGGCATGACCTCTGAGGCTAAATCAGAAAAGTTGATAGCATCCACCTGGTTCACTTGAATCTTGCTTTTGAAGTCCTGGGGCCGCCATATTATGAGGAAGCCCTAAGCAGCTCACATGGAGAGAACAAATGGAGGCCCTGAGTCTACCTGAGGGAGAGAGAGAAAGATGACAGTCAAACTCTGCCATTGTCTGACCGCAACCCAAGCCAGAAGTGTTCAGCCAAGCCCTTCCAAAATTCCTGATCCACAGAACAGTGGGAAATAATAAAATGATTGTTTTTGATTTAAGCCACTAAGTGGTGATTTGCTACCTAGCAACAGATAACCAAACAACGCTCTATAAATGCCAGTTGTTGACGTTATTATTCACCATAGTACTAGGATATCATCTACAGCCTTGCAGGTTGTGAAATATGATTTTGTTTTGTTCCATCAAAAGTGAATCATTATCTCAGGGATGGAGTCTTACTAATCAAGATCACAAAGGACTGATGCAGAGCCCAGAATGCCCATTTTACTACTATAATACAACTGCAAGGGAATCTTGCAGATTATTTCCTTCATGTAAGAAATTGACTTGGGGAACTAAACTATAATCAGGTTTTGTAGCAAGCATAAAGGGAGAATATGGAAAAGTAGTTGTCTGACTCAAGTGATTTGATGGTATCAGGTCAAGGGAGCAGGTTGTATTCATCTCCCTGGAAGATCTGGAAGAGATCCAAGGGATCTACTGTCACACCCTGACATCCCAGACCTTGGGACAGGACATTTCCTCCTTCAAATAGCCCTTGGATGGACACTGACAGCATTGGCCCCTCTGATTTTCTTTTTTTCAACTTCAGTATAGACCAATTCTGGTTCTGATTAGTACAGCATTCCCTAAGTCCAGAAGATATTGATAGTATTCTATGAAAAAAATAAAATTGTCATAGTGTTCTAAGAAAAATAAGACATAAAAATTCAAGAAATATTAGATTCAGCAAGATGAAAAAGGGTTCATTATTATAGGACTTCTCAGAGCCTTGAATATGCTAATTCATGATGCAAACTACCAGTGGGAAGTTATAATAGGATAATGAATTCTCCCATACAAACATATCTCCCTCATTTCTAGATACAGTGTGATGAATGCTGCTTTAAAAATAGTTTCAATCAAACTGTGCTGTGAACCAGGAATCAGTCTATTTAAGTTGTCTTTATACGTGACTTTTCTGGTACATTAAGTTGATTTTATAATTTAATTCTCAGAAGATTCACCTCATTTTCCCTTTATCCAAATTCTTGGGGAGTATTGCTCTGTTGTCCTTGAGGAGTTTGGGGTCTAGGGGATGGGGAGAAGCATGCACATAGTAATTTTGGAAAGGTACGAGGATAGAGATATTAAGTATTGTGATACCTACTGAAAATACAGGAAATGACTTTAAAGAGGGGCATCATTCAAGGTGGGCTTTCAAGCCAGAATAGGAGTTTGATAGGAGTTCAAGAAGCAAAACTGAAGAAAAAGGCACCTCATGCTGGAGGAGGAACATGAACAGAAACCTGGAAACAAGCAGGGAACAGAATATTCAGGAAATTGGGCAGAGTACATGGTGGTGGAGGGAAGAAGCTGCCAATGCAAGAAGAGTCTAGAATGCCATACTAAAGTGACTGGGCTCTAGATAGTGGCACAGGGACCCAGAGATGGACTGTAAAAGAGTGAGGGTGGTATGATAAGGCTTACGGGCTTGGAAAAGGGCTCTGAAGGTGGCGAATGGGGTGGGCTGGGAAATTTAAATAAAGGAGGCCACTCAGGAAGTCGCTGCAATGTCCCATAGGAATGTCAGCTGACTCTCAGAAATATGCAGTGGTTCCATAATCTCCTGTGTACTTCTCTGAGCAATAAGAGACAGACTATTAGAACATCTGCTCTTTAAAAAAAACAAAAACAAAAAACTGAGCTCTGTGCTAGAGGCTTTTTGAAAAATCATCATCAGATCATTTCAGGCATGCAACTTCACATAACGACAAAACAAAAGGAAAATGTTCCTTGGTGATAGCACATAAGCAAACCACATAAATCCAGCCCTGCAGATAGGAGAATGGAACTCATCCCAGCTCTCAATCTAGGGAGACATGAGGTGTGATGGTTAATTTTACGTGAACTATCAACTTGAATGGGCCGCAGGTTGGCGAGATATTTGGTTAAGCGTTTTCTGGGTATGTCTGTGAGGGTGTTTCCAGATGAGATTAGCATTTAAATCAGTGGACTGAGTAAAGCAGATTATCTTCCCCTAAGTGAGTGGGCCTCATTGGATCCTCTAAAGGCCTGGATGGAACAGAAGGCTGAGCAAGAGAGAATTTCGTGCTCTTTACCTAAAGGTCTTTGAGGTCATTCATCTCCTCCCACTTTCAAACACAGACTCTGACTCGAATTCAGACTGGAATTATATCATTGGCTTTCTTGGGCCTTCAGCATATCTATATCTGTCTATCTATTTATCTATAGCCTATTGGTTCTTTTCTCTAGAGAACCCAGACTGATACCTGAGATCACAGCCAAACAGCCCCAAAGCTAATATATAACTGTATCTGTCTCTTAATCAATACTCTACTCTGAACTCTCTCCCACATTGCTGGAGAGAATATTCAGTTCTACAATCCTATAGGGCTTCCTTCTAGTGCTGTTCAAAAGCATCAGGGTTCTTGTCCATCTTACATTTTTAGAGGAAATCTCTTTGTCTTCTCCCCACATGGATTATAACTCGGTGATCCTGTTCTAAGCTAGTGTGATCATTTGAAGGGGAAGAGCCCAGCTTGAGCCCAGAGATCTTCGATCACAAAGAGACCAAGAAAAAGCACAGTATCTGGTCTCCCAGGCATCCACAAGCCACCTCACAGAAGTCCCAAAGTGTGGAATTAGACTCTTCCCCTCAGAAGACATGCAAAAACCAGTTCTCCCTCAGACTTGGAGAATCTGAACTCTGTTTCCTTCCTAGCTGCTTCTCCCTCTTCCCTACAAAAACCCTGATGCAGCCCAAGAGTGAGAAATTTAAATACCTGAAAGACCCATCAGGTGGCATAAATGAGTGGTACCTGCCACCTGGAAGATAATAAAATGGAAAATGACTCAGGAAGACAAGAGGGAGTGGTAAGGACTGTGGCTAACCAGAAATGCATGCCTTCTAAAGGAAACAGCACCACTGCTGGCACAGCAAATGTGGAACAAGTTTTGACTGATCATTCCATTTTTGGGGAAAAGCCTGAAATATGACTTTGTATGTAGAATGTCTTCATTTTCAAATGTTAGCAACAGATTTAGACTAATACTATTCAGACCACAAAAGACACATCTCTTCACTGGCTTCATCCCTGGAACTCTTGTGTAGGGCACCTCTAGTCCAATGTTCCCCTTTCAGAGAGCTATCAAAACAAAGAGTCTGCTTTAATTTGGCAACACAAAACTTCCTGAGGTAAAGAAACCCAAAGGGTTGGCTACATTCTGTGTACTTGGAATAGATTTTTGGATGCTATGTTGCAGGTTACAACTACAACATAAAGCACAAATTTTACTTTCAATAAAGAATGTCACCACCACTGCTTTCACAGAGCAGGCTTAGATCTGGTAGAATGTCTGTGGGTCACCATAATGTCCTAACGATTCCTGAAGGAGGGAGGATTCTGGGCAAAGATGATATTTAATTAAGACATTTCAGTTTGGTTGTGCCAACTATTAAAATATTGAATACGAGATTCCCTTACTGTCCAAACTCTTGCTATCCAATACTCAAAAACCAAAGTTTCAGACAATTCAGTTCTCTCTTGTTACCTGAACTCACTATAAAACTCACATTATTCAAACTCAGAGACTAAATACTTATATTTCTGTAGTGGAAAATAAATATCCCCTGCCCTGAGCAGCACAAGAAGTCTCCCATCACCCCAACTGCCCTGGCCTTTCCCCCAGAAACCTTCAGACTTTTCCATGACCCAAGAACCAAAGCAATAACCTGGCCCTCTGGTAGAACTACAGGATCTATGGCCAGAACCAGAAAAAAAATGAGTTTCCCTTTCTTCAAAAGCAGAAAGGCTTCAAATTCTCCTACTATAGCAAAGGAAAGCATTAAGACAAACTGTTCATTTTCCACCTGAAAGCAATCTCAATCTTCATATCTTGCTACAAGTAGTGTGTCACTCCTGTGCCTCTTTGGTCTCAGATACATTCCTCTCCTCTGCCCTGAAACCACATCTGCCAGACTTCTTGGCCAGCAGCCTTCTGGATTAGCCAAGAAGTGGCAATGTTGGGAGACTGGGAAGCAGAAGAGAGGGAGAAGTCAGGGTATTTCTCCCCTTCTTTCTGTTTCAACTAGCATCTCCTCTGTCCACAATCTTAGCTCACATCATGCAGTCTCTGCTGTAGATCCAGCTCCTGCTGGGAAGCCCTCTCTCACTGCCCTTTATGTAGAGCTGATTATTTTAATAGTCCAAGCACTGTGAGTAGGCATATGACCCGCATCCTGCCAATCAGAGAATAACAGCCTCATGGCCTGATGATTGGCTTAGAAATTAGCATGTGACCTAACTCAAGCCAATCAGGCCAAACAGAGCTAACCCTGGGACTTTTGCTTGAACAATAAAGAAGAATTTTATTTTTCTCAGACCTTAGAACTGTGAAGATGTGATTCTGGGGCTCCTACATGGAGGACTACTGCTTCTGAGTGAAATCAGAGAGAAAGTCACCACAGAGTGATGAACAGAGAGATAATCCAAGTCCCGATAGCATCATTTGAATCTCTAATAGCTAGCTCTAGTTGAAGCCTGTCTGGTTTTGAATCAGTTCATTATGTATTTCTTTGAAAAGTGTCTTTTCTTTCAGCAAGTGTGAGTCGAATTTCTGTCCCTTGCCACCAAGAGAGTTCTAACATACCTATAGTCAGTAGGGTGTTACGTTAGTCACTGTGCAGAATCTCAAAAGAGCAAGCTCTCGGGTGGGTTCAGGAGGAGGGAGTGGCTCCATTACTTGAGGCAGATGGTGCAATGGGAGCAGGAGACACAAAAAGCACCACTACTCCACTTCTATACTGCCTCCACCTTTTGAGGGAAAGTAATCTTCATGCAGAGGGGGTAGAACAAATATGTTTTCGGAGTTCAGAAATCTGAAATAAATGAGATAGAAGAAAGCTCATTGCTGCTTTGAAACAGTCCAAATCACTTCTCCGAACTGAACCACACTGAAGTGAACTTAAAGGACTTAAAGATCCCAAGCCCACTGGGAGTACACTTTGAAGGATTGTGAGGAATAAAAGTATCTGGATTTTTTTAAGTGGGTTTTGTAATTTACAGTCTAATGAGTTGTATTTAATCATTGGAAAATTAAACTGCTGGTTTTTGAACACAATAAAAAAGAGAGCAGCATGAGTTCGAAAAGAACAAGTTATACCAAACTACTCCAATCACTTTTCTTTAATAAAATTATGAGAGGAACATAAAAGAAAATGTGATACACAGAATATATCCAGATGGCAAAATGATGGCAGTCTTTTTTTCTGGTTTTGAAAATTCTTGTTTTCAAATGGAGAAACAAGTTATATGATAGAACAACTCAGATGATTAATTGATCAGACCCAAATAGTATTTGATCAATGGAGTAATAAAATTTGGGGAGTGGTCTCCTGGGAAATGCTACAAGGCTCTATCCTTGTTTTAAATTATATGTCACTGATTATAATACTTACTGATTTTTAAGTTATATATATCTTAGAGAGATTTGTTGATAAAATAAGGATTTAAAAGACTATAACAGAGTTAATAATTTATCTTAAAAGCAACAATATAATTTTTAATAAAAAAGGTAAAGTCCTATATTTAGGTTTTAAAAAAAAATCTATACAAGTGCAGGATGGAGATAATCTGGCTTAACTACATTTCCACCAAAAAAGATGTAGGAGTTTCACTTGACCCAGGAATGTGATATGATGCCACCACTACAGAAGATAATGTAGGAGATTTACTAATGTGGAGGAAATGTCCATAATTTTTGTTCAGTGGATAAAAACAAGTTTACAGAATACACATACAAATGCACAGATAGTAATAGGAAAAAAGACCTGAATGGTAGTAGTGGTTCAGTTCCAGTGGTGCAAATACAGGTGATCTTATTTTCTTCTTCATGTTTTCCGTATTTAACACATTTGTTGCAATTACTTTTTATAATTAAAATGTCATTTTATCTCAAGGTGGACCAAAAGTGCAATACGGCTAATAAAAACAAAAGAAATATTGTCTTGGCTGTATACATAGGATTATATTTTCCAGAAAAGGGATGTTGATCAGTCCACTGTGCTCTGTACTAGGACAACCACATCTGGAATAATGAATCAAGGTACCTTGTTTCAAGTGGGACTTTGACAATTTAGAGTGCATATTGGGGTTGGGAAGGTTGTGAGTGATCTGAAGGTTAAGGAAACAGTAAGTATTACCTGTAAAGAAAAAACATAGTGGTCTATGTTTGCTTTCTTCACATATATTAAAGGCTCTCACATGAAAGGGGCAGTAGATTTGTGACAGATGAAAGATGGGCACAAATTTTTTGATACTCATCCCATTGAGAGGTGAGAGTCCATGTCTCTTCCCAGTGAATGTGGATGGCCTCTGATCAACACACTATGACAGAAGTGACCCTACAGCAGTTTCTAAGCCCAGGTCTTATGAGACTGGCAGCTTCTACTTTCTGCCTCTTGGAACACTAACTCTGGTGGAACCAGTGGCTACATGAGAAGCCTGCTTCCACTACAACCACCATGCTGTGAGGAAGCCCAAGCTAGCCACACAGAGAGCCCACATGAAGAGAGAGACGTCTGACTCGCCCCAGCTGATCCGGCCATCCCAGTCCAGACACCAGACATGTAAGTGAAGGAACTGTCAGATGACACCTCTGGCTGCACCCATATGAAGGATGCCAGGCAAGAACCGCCCAGCTGGGCCCATCAATCCCAGAATCATGAGAAATAATAATAAACTGTTATTTTAAGTTACTGAGTTTGAGGACAGTTTTTACACAGTAGTGGAAAATTGAAACACTTGTTATATCTAGTTTGATCCTAGTATAACAATCAGTAGGGAGCCATTGAGGGTTTTTGAGTAAGTGAATGACACTATTGCCTTTACGATAAGGACTTGGACAATACAGTGTAGGAAGATGAGGGGTGTGTGACTCCTGAGACAAGTTCAGGGATGACTCCTTAAAGCTTTGTAACAAGCTGCTTAGAAACTGCTACCTGTGAGACAAGACCAAACCACAAAGGTAATAAAAGTTGGCTTCCTCCTAAGGGAATCCCACATTAAAGAGGACCATGAATGGAAACAGGAAACAAAAGCAAATGGTGGGTGAGTCTTGACTAGTGAATTGAGATTGTAGTCCCTGGGCTAGCGCACATGCTGAGCACATGGTAGAGGACTGCTCCCTACTCTGTCAGTAGCTTGCTATCCTGGTTTTCTGCTGCATCTTTAGTACCACATTCGCTTCTGTTTTCTTGATCTCTCTTCCCCTTCTTTCTCTGGCCCCTCTTTCTTCTCTCGTTCCCTCTTGGTAACAGCCACCTGGATATTGAGTCTAAGAGACATTGGATCCAGAGTGTAGGGGGTTCTCTACTCAATGCACAGAAGTGAGTTTCACTACAGGAATTTTGAGTTAGTTTCTGGGAGGAGAGACAAGAACTCCACACCTTCATAGCATCCGGCCTTAGCAATCAAAAGAGGAGGAGTACCAGAATGCTTTTTAGCATTTTCCCAGGAATGTATTAACTATCTGTATTCACATATCCTTAAGATAAATCATCTCAGAAAAGTGACCACAACAGCATGGTATAGTATATTACGTTCTAGATCTAATGGTGTATCATCTGAGAAGCAGCATCCACTTCAGCTGAGGGTCAGCCAGAAAGTATTTGTATAGGCTTGCGGGAATTACTCATGTCTGACTTTTTTCATCCACACAATGAGGCCTTTGAGTTATATAACCCAGGTAGCACCCTCTCCCTGAGTTTTCCCTCCAAAGTTTTCTTTCGCAATACCCCTACTTTTTTCATGCCAAGCATTTACCACAATGTAGAAAAGGTGTGTCTTTCTTTGTTCTTTCATTGGCTTGTGCCCCACTAGCCTATCAGTTAGTGAAGACAGAACCTACATCCTTGTTCATTTCTGCATTCCCAGCACCTCAGACAGTACCTGACACAGTTAAGACGCTCAATAAATATTTGTTAAATAAATTAATAACTGAGGGTTTAAAAAAAAACTCTGCCCATCTTTCAGTCTAAGATTCATTTGCTGGATACATATTTGGGAAACTTTCCACACACATCAGACTCAGAGAGAAGAGAGAAATAATAGAACTGCAAGAAACCAATTATCAAATTTTCAAAGTTTGGGCTTGATACATATGCACAAATAACCGGGGGACAGCCACAGTATGGTGGGTTAAAAATAAATCGCTTTCACATGATTAATATTGCTATCTTTCCAAACATTGTCATTTAGTCTCTTTTGACAGGACGTCACCAAGCAGAGAATAATAATATGACAACTGTTGTGTTGGACAAAATATAGCAAAGTTACAATTCTTTTGAGTGCTAGATATTTGTGTTCTATGAATTCATATTTAAATCAGATTCTGAGCAGATGAAAGGAATGTACAATAAGTCAGCTTGAGGAGACAGGCATTTTTGCCCCTGTGGAAAACAACCAGGCCGTTGGCAGATGCCGGTATTTTGGGGAAGAGGGGGCTAAAATTGTGAGGGAAGGAGATGTCAGTCTTTGCACCACTTTCAGATCAACGGTAAGTGGGATTCTGCAGGCTCACTACAGCCCAGAGGAGCCACGCAGCTCAAGATAAAGATTTCCATATGGTGATGCAAATGAGGACTCTTTTGCAGAGGTGTCTAAAAGGAGCCAATAACCTGGCGAAAGGCTCCAAAGCAGCTTTAAGAAAGGAAAGTTCGGTGAGAGGAAGATAGGCAACATGTCTTTGGCTAAAATAAAGTTGCTGCTGTTGCTGTTGTTGATACTGTTTTATTGGTATTGGGTTCTGGGCCACGGCCACAGAGAACAAAGGGCTGGGTCTGTGGCCTTTATTATTTAGCACTAAAAGAGAAATGTTTCTCTCTTCCATTCTGTCTGGTTTTAAGATTTCATCTGATTTTCCTTGTTGCATCTTGGAATCTCACATCTCTGCCATTTCACCTCCGTACTGCAAGCGTGTGGGTCTCTTTTCTGCAGCTCTGAATGCGAGTTTCCCCCATGTCCCCGCTAGCACTTAGATCTAACCTACAAATGACAGTTTGTAGGGTGCTTTATGGTTTGCTGAACACATCCACGTACCTTGTCTCACTGGATCTTCATGATAATCCTTTAAGGAATTCAAGGAGGAAAGAGAAAAAGCATTCATAACTGCTAAGGGTACAGTCACCGGAGCTAGACAGTGCTGAGTCTGAGTCCCTGCTCTCTCATTTCTCAGCTTCTCAGCTGTGTGACTTCAGCAAGTTACTTAGCTTTTCTGGGTCTCAGTTTCTTTGTCCTAGGATGACTTTTCATCCAGAAGATGACGGGGTTTCATTAAGAGCTTAGATTCTAGCTCCTGACTTCCTGGGCAGAAGCTCTGCCACTGGGCAGCCCATAGGACCTTGAGCAAGTTAGTAAACATTTCTGTGCCTTGGCATCCACATCTGGAAACCGGGGAGAAGGATAATATCTCCAAATCAAAAGGTGGTTGTAAAGATTAAAGAAGTTAATACACGTAAAGCACTTAAAAAATCTGGCACACAATAATGACTGTGTAAGTTTTGCTGTGATTAGTCATTATTTTTTCAAAAAATATATTTTTGACTTGCTAATAAAATTAACACATCAGCATTAGAGAAATCCTGGGAAATCTCTATCTTGCTCTTTCTACTTATTTTTTAATGAGTCTTAGGGAACACTTTTAAAATATTCAGCCAATGCCTTCTCCCAGTGGTACGTGCTCCCTCCTGCCAGGCTGTCATGAAATTGTACTGCTTAGAACACGGGGGCGGTTGCAAACTTCTCCATCATCAACAACAACACACAACCACAAGGGAAAGGGATTGCAATTAAGGCCAGAGTTTTTTTTTTTCCTTGGTGCTCATTGCTTGTTTGTTTTCTGTGAGTTTTTGTTGTCATTTTAATTTGGCCTCTCTGTGCTTCTCTCCCTCTGGCAAATAGCCACTTACTTTCAGAATCTAAGATGACAAAATTCCCATAATGTGTGCTGACCTGGAAAAAGAGAGGAAAAAATAAACACCCATAGCTTTTCCAGGAGAGGAAAGGAGATGCTTTCTCCATGGTCTCCCCTTGTGGGGCCTCCCTGACAACACCAGAGAAGCCCCCCTCGCCTACCCAGTCCAACGAGATGCCAGCAACCCTTCCCAAATGCAGACATGGCCAAGTGGCACTTTCAGCCATGCTCCTTTGAGCTACATGGGAGTGTTTTTCTTAAGTAGGTCAAATACCAGGAACCATATAATTTAACAACTGTCCCAGGACAGTTTTAAGATGAAAAGGGGCATAGTTAACAATAACGCCGGATGGCAGGCAGGGACCAGGATGTGTGGCCATCCTAGAGGTGTTCGTGACCACTACCTATTGGCACTAGGCCCGGGTGCCAGGTATGCAACTGCTTTGTAGCAGGGGCCTCTTCGTGAGAGCTCTGACTCCTGGAGCCAAATCCCCTTTAAGGGTTTTCTCCTCTTGGTTTTCTCCAGATTTTCTGTACAAAATTACAGTGCCCCTGACTAAGATAGAGGAAGTAAATGCTCCTCCCCAACAGAAAAGATATGCACATTTCCTCATTAGGGAAGGAAGAAACTTCATGCCAGTACCAGGCCCACACTCAGCACAGACTTCACAAATATTTGATGAATGAATAGTGTTCTCAAGGTAATAAAATAGATAACGTTGATTAAGTACTTGCTCTATGACGTGCACCATGCTAAGTGCATTACCCATATTGTCCTATTTGACCATTACAGTAACCCCAGGAGGTAAGACATATCCCCAAATAACAGAAGAGGAAATAGAAGCTTAGAAAAGTTGAACAATAGCCCAAGGTCACAAAGCTGGTGATAAGTGGCAGAGCCAAGACTGAAACCCAAGTCTTTCTGCCACCAAAGTCCACTCATTTAACCACTAAGAGCAATACTAAGGATAATAACAAGCACGGTGTGCCAGCCACAGTCCTAAGCATATGTATGGGACATATATATTGTCCCTAGGGCATTAGTGTTATGATTATGCCCATTTACAGGTGAAGAGACTGCGGCACAGAAAGGCCAAATGGCATGTGCAAGGTCACCCAGCTCTTAAATGGCTGAGCTGAGCTGCCAACCCACCTGGTTTTGGGTGGACCCCCATCCTCCGCCACCCTTCCTCTGTCCCTCCACTTGCTGCTCTGTTACTTATGCTGACCCAGAACAACATTGTTTGGGTGAGAATTCGTCTCTGGCAAGAGAAGATAAAATGAAGATTCAGGCAGACACTTTCATCCAACGTAATACATTCTTGTTACATTCTTATTTGTTTGGCCCAGAGCTTCCTAGGGACTGTCTGGGATGTAGCAGGAGACACACGCCCTAGCCCTCTAGAGCTTTAAAGTCCATTCAGGGCTGAGCTTCTGTAAGTACTAAGTATCTACTAAGAGCAGCTAGACACTAGTATTGTGCTAGGTCCTTTTGTGTTCTCCCCTTCCTTTGATCTGCACAGCCATCCTGGGATGTAAATGTTTGTGTTTTTTTCCCCCATTTTACAAATAAAGAAACAGTGAATTTGGGGAGAGAAAGAGATCTCTCAGCTGTTAACTCTGGTCCTACCTGACCAGGAATTCTACCAGGCCACATCTTACGATCAACCAGCTTCACAAATCGTAGCAGCACTCATGTTCAATTCTTAATATTCTGCACACATACATATACACGTACACACACATGAAAAGCCTAGCTATTTAAGAACTAAATATAGAACTGATTGCTGGGTTCAGTGTTTATTCTCATTCGTGCAGGTTCATAAAGTCCACTTTAGACAAAAATAAGGCTGACTCACATATGTAAAAGAAAATCAGTTCATATTTACAAGCTCCATAAAACCTGCTGCAAGTACTTAGGTAAAAAGATACAGCGCATGCATTTACAACTTTACCCAAATGTCTCACTAGCAGTGGTCTGGAGGAGGTTCAGAGAGGGCTGAAAAGAATTCAAGTAATCTATGAGGATAATATATTCTAACAACTAAATGAACAGGGCAATCTGAGAATATTGGATTCAAATGGATTTTCCTCTGTTTGCAAAACCCTTTAGAACACACCATAAATGAGGCTTATGACATATTTAGAGGACCAGCCTTCCTGCCTGATATATTTGGCAACTGCTGATAATTTGGGGAACAGACACACTCCCTGCACCCAGCCTGGTGCTACCCAGGCTCATAGCTCATTAAACCAAAAACTACTATGCCTCCAGCATTACTTGTCCTCCCCTATACTGTGCATTCAGGGGAAGATAAGAACAGAAACACGCCACCACCCTCAAGACACTTACCATGTGACCCCAGGGGTTTAAAGTAGAAACAGTTGGGACCTATTGGTTGACAGGCACCAAAGCCCACTCAAAATGACTCAAGGAGAAAGATGTGTTGTTAGGAAGGGTGGAATCTTAAGGAACTTCAATGCAGGGAGCACAGCCAGGCTTCTATCCATTTCTCCTTTGCTGTGGACCACCTGGTCTCACTCCCTTATCTCCATTCTTGAGGTTTCTCTTACCTCTCCTTTCTCTCTATATTAGCCCCTATGCATCCACACAACCAATAAGGTATAGACAGGGCAGGTGCCCTTGATTTGACAACAAACTCTGCTGCAAAGGAATCATGAGACTGCCCAAATGCTAAGAAACACTGAGAGCCACTCAAAATCGCAGCTTCCCAGGAGAGAAGGTACCATCTTGGGGACTCCTTGCTCTACTGATGTGCCCACTGGAGTGGAGCAGGCTGACTCATTTTGAATGTGCTTCAAAGTTGGTCCCTCAAATTTTATATCCTGTTGGGAGAAGGACCCTCTGCAAAGGGGCCACTTTCCAAAGAGGGATAATAACTTATAAGACATGCGTCACCTACATGGAAGTCAGAGCTCCAGCAACTATACCTCCCAGGACACAGAGGAAAGAAAAAGCCCTCCAGGGGCGTGTCCCCCTGATCCTGCAAGAGAGTGTGTGGCCATTTCACAGCTGCCTCAAGCCAGAATTTATTGACTTTCACTATTATCTACTCTACAGGCCTTAAGGAGGGCTTGCAGCAAACCTATGCTTGGTACAGAATTAGCAAACAAAGTCATCAACTTAAGGTCTCTGAATCCTACCAAATATGCTTGTAACCAATGATATCCCCATTTTACAAATAAAGAAACAGTGAATTTGGGGAGAGAAAGAGATCTCTCAGCTGTTAACTCTGGTCCTACCTGACCAGGAATTCTACCAGGCCACATCTTAAGATCATCCAGCTTCACACATCATAGCAGCACTCACATTCAATTCTTAATATTCTGCACACATACACACGCACACACACCAATAAATATGTTTGTAACCAATGATAATGTAAGGCAGAGGTAGAACATGCTTCTAAACAAAGAGAGGAAAATAAAGTTAGTTAAAAGACAGTTCTATGCAGGCATTTAGGTGTCGCAATCTCCCTGAAAGACAGGTTTTAACATATAGGGATACCTCAGGTTCAGGGAGGCTAAGGACTTTGTTCACAGGCACAGGATTTGGACCCTGCTCTTTCCATGATGGTAGGTGGTTTTCTCCTAGAAAAGTACATCACCCAAAATAAGTTACAAAAGGCCCTAAGAATGCAAAGGAGGAAGAGGTGGCTTCTCAGGGGGAGCAGGCAAGACTGCATTTGTGAGATTCCCACCCAGGTTGGAAGAATTATTATGTAAAATTAAATTACTAATGTACTTTTAACACTTTGTGGGGAGACACCTACAGAATGGGAAAAAACATTTGCAAACTATGTGTCCAACAAAGAACTAATATCCAGAGTCTACAAGGAATTCAAACAATTCAGCAAGAAAAAAACAACTCCATTAAAAAGTGGGCAAATGACATGGACAGGCATTATTCAAAAGAAGATATACAAATGGCCAACAAACATACAAAAAAATGCTCAATATCACTAATCAGAGAAATGCAAATTAAAGCCACAATAAGATACCATGTTACTCCAATTAGAATGATTATTATTAAAAAGTCAAAAGACAATAGGTATTGGCACAGATGTAGTGAAAAGGGAATACGAATACATTATTAATGGGAATGTAAATTAGCACAACCTCTATGAAGATTTCTTTAAGAACTAAAAGTAAATCTACCATTGATCCTGTAATCCCATATTTTGTATCTTCCCAAAGGAAAAGAAATCATTGTATCAAAAAGATACCTGCACTTATATGTTTATCACAGCACAATTCACAATTGCAAAGATATGGAAACAATCCAAGTGCCCATTTACCGATAAGTGGATAAAGAAAATGTAGTGTGTGTGTGTGTGTGTGTATATATATATATATACACACACACACACACACCATGGAATACTACTTGGTTATAAGAAAAAATGAAGTAATGTCTTTTGCAGCAACTTAGATGGAACTGGAATCCATTATCCTAAATAAAGTAACTTAGGAACATAAAAGTAAATGCTGCATGTTCTCATTTATAAGTGGGAGCTAAACTGTGGCTGTATAAGGACACACAGAGTGATATAATGGACATTGGAGACTCAAAAGGAGCAGGGAGAGAGGTGGTGAGGGATAAAAACCTACCTATGGGGTACAATGTACACTACCCAGGTGATGGGTACACCAGAAATTCAGACACCACCACTATACAATGTATACATGTAACAGAATTCAACTTGTATCCCCTAAATCTATTAACAATTTTTAAAAAGGAGAACAAAACCCTGACTCGAGGTGGGAGGAGGGCAAGGGCAATGTACGTAACCTTAATGTTTGTACTCCTATAATATGCTGAAATAAAAAAAAATTAAAAATTAAAAAATAAAGAACTACATGGGCCAGGTAAAAAAAATAAAATAAAAAGGAGAACAAAAGCAGTGTGTGGGTGCGTATATTTTGGAAGATTTGTTTGAACAATAAGTGATTGAAGTTGCTGAAGGCAGCATAAGTACCAGTAACAGACCCCAAAATAGCACTAACTGGGGCCATTTAGTGTAGAAGCAAAGAGACCTATATAGATCAACCAAATTATATAACAGTGTTTGTATAGATTAGTGTTCCTTCTTGTATTATTAGTGTTATAATAATAATTGTTAGTGATTAGTGTTTCTAATGATACTTCTAGATTTTCAAGAAAATAATCAACAGAGTGAAGAGACAACCTTCAGAATGGGAGAAAATATTTGCAAACCATACATCTGATAAAGTTAATATCCAAAATATATAAGGAACTCAAACAACTGAATAGTAAAAAAAACAAATAACCTGATTTAAAAACGGGCAAAGGATCTAAACAGACATTTCTCAAAAGAAGACATACAAATGGCCATATATAGGCATATGAAAAAATGCTCAAAAATCACTAATCATCAGAGAAATGCAAATCAAAATTACAATGAGACACCACCTCATACTTGTTGGAATGGCTATTATAAAAAAGACAAACATAACAAGTGTTGGAGAGGATGTGGAGAAAAGGGAACTCTTGTGTACTCTTGGTATGAATGTAAATTAATATAGCGACTATGAAAAACAGTATGTAGGTTCTTCAAACAAACAAAAAAATAGAACTGCCGTATGATCCAGCAATCCTACTACTGAGTCTAAAGGAAATGAATCAGTATGTCAAAAAGATATCTGCACCCCCATGCTTATTACAGAATTATTCACTATAGTCAAGATATGGAATCAACCTAAGTGTCCACCAACAAATAACTGGATAAAGAAAATGTGGCGCATATATATATACACAATGGAATATTATTCAGCCTAAAAAAGAAGGAAACACTGTCATTTGTGACAACATGGATGAACTTGGAAGCCACTATGTTAAATAAAATAAGCCAGGCACAGAAAGACAAATACTATATAATCTCACTTATACGTGGAATCTAAAGTTGAACTCATAGATGCAGAGGGTACAATGACGGCTACAGGGGCTAGGAGTAGGGGTTAGGAAGATGTCAGTCAAAGGATACAAAATTTCAGTTAGAAGGAATAAGTTGAAGGGATATATAGTACACCATAGTGACAATAGTTAATAACAATATATTGTACTTTTGAAAATTGCTAAAAGAGTAGATTTTAAGTATTCTCATCATGAAAAAGTATATGAGGTAATATACATGTTAATTAGCTTGATTTAGCCATACCACAATGCATACATATTTCAAAATATGTTGTACATAATAAATATATATACATTTTTCAATGAAAATAAATATTTTTAAAATCCTGAGTGATAAATATTTATTGTAAAATATATATGGAATAGAATTTCTCATAAAAATAGAAATGAAAACCAAAATGATTGAAAATTTTTAGATGCATCAGATTTAAAAAATGACCAAGGAATTAAATTTACTTCACAGAATTTGCTCCATAAAATCATTTTTAACAAAAAATTAATATTTTTATTGTTCTAATAAGAATGACTTTCTTTACAAATATGAAATCAAAATGGTTTGGAGGAGTCAAAACAGCAAGGAACAAGCTTTCAGTAGGTCAAACTGGGCTGTATATGTTATTGTTGCCTGTCACTTTGAGCAGCTACCCTGGGCCCACACACAGTCATGATATGAAATCATGTGGCAGTTGGTGGGGTGCTGGGGTAAGGTATGTACCCACATTCCTCCAGCAATAAAATGCTGTCACACCTTCCAGGGGAACCCCAGTTGAGAATTGCTGAATTGATATGCTATTCTTGTGAGTGTGCAAATTTCCCACTAGTGCAGGAAAAAATTATTTGGGGAACATTGATTCAAATATTCAGACCTTCCCTTATGTGCTTGCCTCTCTCTCCCAGCCTCTCTGCCTGGGGTGGGTTAAACACCTGTGCCCTGTTTACCAGGTGCTACCCGCTCTAGTCGGTGCCATCATCATCCCTCACTGGACCGCTTGCTGCAATAACGTCCTCGCCAGGCATCCTGTTTGCACTCCAGCCTCTCCACAATCATTCTTCATTCTGTGCCTGGAGAGATCCCTCAAAAACATAAGTCAAATCATTTTGTTCCTCTTCTTAAAGCCATTCAATGGTTCCCTATTGCACTTAGAATAAAGTATAAAATCCTTATTCTGGTTTATGAAATCCTTTACCATCTGACCCCTGCCTACTTCACCAAATGTATTTTGCACCCCCTCCTGCCTTTCCCCCCTCTTCTGCCTTTCTTTTGTTCCTGTTAATTCCCGCCCCACATCCTCGGCACTGGCAGCTTCCTCTGCCTAGAGCACTCTTTCTCCTGATCTTGTCCCAGTTGTCTTCTTCTTGACTTTCAGGTCTCGGCTTAAATGTCGTGTCCTTGGAGAGAACTTTTCTGACCACTGCCCCCAAACCACATGGTTGCCACTTCGTCCTGTTTTAATTCTCTTCACAACACAACAACTCATGTTTTTATTTGTCCAATGTTTGTCTGATCTTCCATCACAATGTTAAGCACCACAAGGACAGGGACTAATATGGTCTTGTTCTCCGTATGTAAGCCCCCGATGCATATTCATGAATGGATAGATGAATGAGTGAGCAAATGATCATAGGAAGTACCTTAAGGCTGCTGAAATTTTAGGAGCCAGTGCTGGGAATATCAAAGAGAAAAGAAGACAAGAAGAGTCTTCCTTTTTTCAACCCAAGACCCTCCAAAAACTCCTCCTTTCCCTTAGGAAGCGCACCTTATCCACAGAGGCTTCACTTCACTGCTTCTGGAGCAGTGATTGACATTTGCAATTAACCCTTTACTCCACGGTGATACCACTTATGCCACCATGTTGCACTGTCTTCCGCATTACACTGCTCTGCCTCTTTGCCTGGTTTGAATCTCCCCAACAAGAGTAATCTCCCTGTGGGTTTCAGCTGTTTTTTGTGACCTTCAGCTCCTAGTGGGCGTCCCATAGCACTTCATAAACCACAGAAATTCAGAGTTGGAAGAGATCTTAGAGATCACTTTCTTAAAACTCTCATTGTAGAGATAAAAGCAAGCTGAGATCTAGAGATAGGAAGTGACTTGCCCAAGATGTCATGGCCAGCTAGATACAGGATTTGTCATTGCACCTGGGTTTCCTGGTTCCCAGACCAGTGCTCTTTCTGCCGTCAGTGCAGACAGGGTTAGAAATGCAGATTCCCAGGCACCCCCCTCAGACCTGGGAAAGGGCCCTGGAATCAGATACTCACAGTGACTGTGAGGACTGTGACTCAGGGGCCCAAAGATGGTGCTGCTTCTATAGCCTAATGTCAGGCTGAATCATATGAAATTGCTGACATTTGGCAGTTTGTAATGTGCAAAACCACAGTTTCATATGGTTTTACCTAAAATTATTCTCTTGGGTATAAAGGGCTAAGTGTGAAAGAGGAAGAGACCCAGGGAACAGATGAAAGCGCTCCAAAAAAAAAGTTAAAATCTGAGCAGACGAAGGATAATAAATAGACCCCCTAAGTGGAAATCTCATGAAGACAGAGACAGCTTTCTTTCCTGAACCAAAAGCTGCCCTGAGGCAGAAGAAAGGCAGAAGACGGGGAAAGATGGGAGGGGGTATAAGATATATTTGGCAAAGTAGGCAGGGGTCAGACTGTAAAGGATTTTATAAACCACAATAAGGATTTTATACTTTATTCTAAAGTATAAAGTGCCATGGAGGTTTGGGGTTATAACTGGCCATAGCAAGTTCCTCATCCCTTAAAAGGTTATGGCAATGATAACAGTTTTTAAAGTTGGTATTTATTGAGAGGTTACTCTTTCCAAGGACCTCTTTATGCACCTTATAGGTATTAACTCACCCTTACAGCAATCCTGCTAGGTCGATACTGTCATTGTTCCCGCTTTACAGTGGAGGGAACTGAGGCAGGGAGAGGGTAAGGAACTAGCCCAGGGTTGTGGATTAGGATGTGGTAGAGACCACGCCCACACCCACTGCACTATTTTGCAGGTATTGCAGGGAACGCTGGATGGCATTCGGCAAGGACTTTGGAAAGTCATCTGAAGCATGGGATGAAAAGCTGAATAGAAGTCCTCCAAGGAGACCTCTGGGGCTGAGGTTTTAGGAGTCTGGGATTGTGAGAGAGGGGTCCCAGTAGAGGAACACCTCACTGCAAACTGTTCTTCCCCAAGTACTCTCCTCCCCACCTTCCTCCTACACTCCTCTTGGCCAAGCACACGGTTTACCTGCGTGGACTTACAGGGGAGGGTCCCGGAAAGTGGGGTTATGAATTCCTGTTTATTATACAGCTACTACGTGCCAGGCACAGTTGTATCCACGTAAGACACTGTGTCGTATATACTCCTCTTAACATCACCAAAGTGGGTATATGCCCCCATCTTACACAGGAGGAGACCAAGGCACAGGAAAGGGGCCTGGCCTTGGCGAGTCAGTGGCAGAACCAGGAGCCAGGGTCTCATTCTAGAAGCTAACACTCTTCCAACAAAACCACAGAATCCCTGTGGAATGTGACCACAAGGAAGAACTGTGTCTTCCCTGTTCTTCTCCAGATGTTTGTGGAACCTGAGAGCTGAGTGGCCTAAAGGCCAGGAAAGGGGCACTTAAGTTTCCTGTGTTGGCTGCAAAAGGCACGTACACACGAGGCCCCTGGACGAGATCATCTCATCTCAGGCCACTCCTGGATACCTCACCCCGTCAGAGAGCATGGAGGTGGGGTGAGCGACATCTTCTTTTCCAACCTTAACTGATCAACAAACTTGTAAAATCACAAGGGAAAGTCTGTCCAGACAGTCCCACAACAAATAAAAGGAAGAACAGGGTGCTGGTTAAACGTTTAAATCCTGGACCTAGCGCAGCCCTCCCAACTGTTCGCCTCTCCGGGTGAGAGCAAACAGGGGCGTTTGCTGAGCTGTCAGCTCCCCGTGCCCCTGGGTGGAACCCGAGTCCCCAAGAGGCCCAGGGAGCAGCCGCCTGGCCAGCATCCTCCCTCCGGTGCCCGCTGCATCGGGGACAGATGCTGTTTCCTTTACTCGCCTGATAATGATATCATTTACCTTGCGGGTTCCTTTGGCTGGTTTTGTTTTATATGCTACAGGAGTTCTCAATTAGCCTCTCTCCTCCACCATCTGCTGAGGGGAAGGATGGCATTCTCGAGTGGCAGCCGCAGAGCCTCCTTTGCCTCTCTACTCAGAAACAGTGAGAAGGGGACGGGGCCCTGGCTTCCAGCACAGCGTCACTGCAGAGACTATGACAGAGTGAGTTAGGGTCTGAGGTTGTGCTCTCAGGCAAGAGAAGACACCACAGTTCTGAGGCCGACTCAGGGGCCCCATATGGATCCTGAGTCCCCCTCGGGCTGAGCTCTGCCTGGCAAGCCCAGGTCACCCCACTCACCTTCCCAATGTCTGCCTGACGAGGGGCAGGCACGGCAATCCTAGCTTCGCCTGAAGACAGGGAGGGTGGCGGCCTCGGTGGTGTTGACAGGCCCGATATGTGAACCATGTGTCCCGAATTGTATTTTTCAGAATATTCATTAACAGATGTTCAATTTAAGTGTCCCTTCATCGGATAAAATGAAACAATTCCACTCCTCTTTGTTTACCCAAGGGAAGTGAAAATATACGTCCATACGTCCGACGTACACAAATGTTCATAGCAGTTTGATTCTTAATCCCCTAAAACTGGAAACAACCCAAACTTCCATCAACTGTGAAGTGGATTAACAGTGATACATCCAGACAATGAAGTATTTCTTGGCAATAAAAAGGAACAAACTACTGATGAACACATGATCGAACCTCAAAAAACATCATGTTAAGGGCAAGAACATAGAGACACAAAAGTTCACTTACTGTATGATTACATTTTTGTGAAATTCTAGAAAAAGGTAAAACTCTAGTTATAGAAAACAGACTAGCAGTTGCTAGGGGTTGAGAGCCGGGGAATAGGGTTGACTACAAAGGGTCATAAAGGAAGTTTTTGGGCTTAACAAAATGTCCCACATCTTGATTGTAGTGTTGGTTACATGAGTGTGTACATTTGTCAAAGCTCATTAAACTGCACCCTCACTTTAGAGTAAATTTTATTGTGTATAAACCATATCTCAATAAAACCATTATTTAAAAAAAAAAACAAAGAGGTTTAAATATAACAACCCACAGGACTTTTCAGAGCCTTTAATATGCTCCTGTGCATTTTAAATCTTCAAGAAGGAGCTGTTATGTCCAAGGATTCCCAAATTCACTTGACAAAGGATTTAGTAAAAAGTGTACAGAGTATTAATTAAAATCTTGAGAAAACATGTAGAGAAAATTGCATTAGAGAATTACCAATCTAGATAATGCATTGCCCTCTTCATCGTTTCTTTTAAAATTCAAGCACCCTTGAGAAAGGAAGAACATTCAGTCTGACATCTTTGTGGGAAATGGTTTTGGAGGCAATTTCCTGCAGACTGGAGGGCCAGGTGTTGGTATGAGAACACTGGGTGAGGGAGAGGGTGTTGGGACAGGAAGCGGGGGCCAGGGACCTGATTGGGCTGCCTGTGTGCTGTGGTGGTTTGTCCATCCATCCCACCAACAGTCATCCATCCTGCAAGGCACTCTGCCAGGTGCCACGGAAACAAGTCACGTGTGGCCCCTGCCCTCCATGAGCTCACAGCCCTGCTCACTCTGGCCAAGAGCGGTTCTGTTCTCAGGATCCCACTGCCCACACTGTCGCCCATGATTTTCTTGTCTAGTTTCTTATCACCTCTCCCTAGGAAAGAAGGGGACGGATCTCTGACGCTTGGGTCCTGCACATTCCTGCATACCCACAGCCAGAGTGGTCACCAGCTCTAACCAACAGGATGTCCCCCGGCTCCCTGATCACCAGAAGGGATCCAGAACTGGCCTGGGGAGTCCCGGGGTGGCAGCAGCAGAGGGAGAGTCTTCCACCTCATTACATCTCAAGCCAGGTCCAAATCCTCCCTACCCCTTGAGGAGCTGCCCTGTCACTCTGAGTCGTGAAAACACCAATCAAGAGAGCGCATCACAGAGACAGCTGCATGGAACACGCCGCTTCGTTAAGTGGACGAAGCCCTGGTCTACCAGCTCTGCTCTCACTCCCTGTCTTCCTCCTGTCTCCCTCATGTATGCTTGACATGGCCTCCTGGCCCCTGTCCAAAATCAACTGTCTCCAGGGAAACAGAGTACAGATCCAAGATTGGGACCCCAGTCTGTCTGATTCCAGAAACCCTGAGCTCTGAATTGATGTACTGTACTATTAAGTTCCTTCCTCCTCATCTCCTAGAAAGGAGGCAGAGTGAGCCCAGAGCGTAGCAGACTCCCCTCACCTTCGTCCATCCAGGTACCTTGCCCATCACCAGCCATGAAAGATCCCTAGGTCTGGAGACAAAAGCACACAGGAGACTGAGCCAGAGGCAGTGACCCAAGGCCTCTACCTCCCGCTCCCTAGACTTCGCAAGGGATGTGTTTAGAGAGGGCAGTTGGAGCCCTGGGAAGTTCTTTGAAACACACCAGGTTTTGAGGAACTTTTCCAGGGTTTTGGCCACCCAGCACTTTCCACACTGGGCTCTGGGTGAGGTAGGCTCTTCTCCCTCTGCAGGAGCCCTGGGCCATGACCTAGGCTCCACGGTGAGATGCCCCATCCCAGACCTCACATGAGCTGGGAACACAAAGAATGGGGATGGTGAGAGCACGGCAGCACTGGAAAACTCCAGTTCCCGGGACGGTGGCAGCTCCAGCAGAGGAGGGGTGAGCACCTGGCATCCTGTGTTTTTCTTATAATTCTTCCCCTAATATCCTTTCAATAAATGCCATTGCTACTGCGAACGCTGACTGATAGGCCGTGTGTACAATACTCATCTCTAAACCAGCAGATATCAAAGTTTTTGGTCTAGAGACCCCTTTTCCCTCTTAAAAATTAAGGACCCCAAATAACTTTTCTTTGTATGGGTTATATCTACTGATGTTTACCATATTAGAAATTGAAGCTGAGACATTTTTTAAAGGACGTTAATTCATTTAGAAATAACAATGAACTAATTATACCTTAACACGAACTTATAACATATAATAGGTGGTTTTTTATGAAAAATAACATTTTGCAATTTTTTTTTAAATAGTGGAATGAGTAGTACCGTTTGGTATATTTTGCAAATCTCTTTAACGGTTGGCTTAATAGAAGGCGGTTGGAGCCATATATCTGCTTTTCCATTCAATCTGTTTTGATATCACACATCGTGTGGCCTTTGGATCACTCCACTGTTCATTCATGACAGAGATTTAAAGAGACAAGTGTTTCGGTGTTATTGTAAAAAATAACTCAGAAGGGTTTCCAGACGACACTGTGAGAATCACCACTCTAAACCTTCCAAACTTATTTATAGGATTGACCAGCTTGCTAAAGACCAGGGCTGCGCATGTTGAGGAACAAATAAATGTCCCTGGCATGCTCCTGCCAGTGAGAGAGGGGGAATCGCAGCCACGAGTCGGGTGGACGGAAAGCGGGAGCAGTTGCTGCCCCAGCCCCACAAGAAGGCAAGTTGCATGAGGGCAGCATATGGATTGTGTTTTGTCCACCGCTCTATCCTGGAGCCTGGAGCCCCTAGTAGGGGCTCAATAAATATGTGTCGAATAAATGAATAAAATAAATGCATGAATATGTATATATGTATGAATATATATATTTAAAGAATCTATTTAATTATTTATAATTTTTTAATAAAAAAGAAAGAAAAAAGGAAAGTGCAGTTGCCTTGACTGAGGAAGCATGTCCCAGAACACTCAGCCATCTGTAAGAATCCCCAGACACCCCCAAATAATGCCAGCTCTGCACCTCATCTATCCGTGTTGCCCTGGTGCCTAATAGGTGCTCTGTGTTGCCACTCAAATAATCACACAGTGGAGAGACGGCTCATTCTGCAAGTACCGCACGTGTCTCTTATGAATGTCAAGTTGTTGCGATGCTTTTGCCAAGAATCTCCTGGAGGCCGATTCCTCAAAGTTATCACGTCTGAGAGGAGGCCAAGGAATTATCTAGTTCAGTTATTTCCAATTTCTTTCCTTATAAGAGACTCATTATTTCCCATGGAATCTGATACCACACCCCTCCGGAGAAAGTGGGGTTGCTCCAAAAGAGACAGGAAGTGAAGGCCAGAGCTCAGTGGAATCGACCTCCTCTTTGTCTGCCCCCTGCCCCCATCCAGCCTCCATCCCAGGAGCTGTCAGTGGCCACAGCCCACCCCAGGCACACCCAGGGGACACACTGAGATTCTTGGCAGATTGAGCCCCTGCTTCCAGGTGGGCTAAGGTTCGACCTCATTCCCATCCCTGGACTCTGTGAGTTACCCTTTATGTCCTTAAAGATTTGTTGTTTAAGTCAGTTTGAGAAAGGTGTTTGTCACTTGCAGCCCAAGTGGCCTTAATCTAGTTAGTCGGCTCTTACAGATGCCCAGAGCCCTCACCCCTTCCGAGCATTTGCCCAGAAGAGCCCTGCTGGGAACCTCTGGCCTGAGATGGAGAAGCCAGCAAGTTCCAGCCTACAGGGCCAGGCTCCTTCACACCAGAAGAAATCAGAGTTAACCCCCTTACCTCTCTTCCAGCAAATGAAAGAGGTGGAGGGAAGAAAAGAACACTTTCATTTTTGGCAAGATCTAAATGCAATTATAGCTCAGTAGATCCATGAGAAAATTGACAAGAGCCAATCCTTTGCACAAGGCATGCTCTGATTTCATGCCGTCAAATTATTTTTTAAAGGGCATTAATATCACAAGCTGATGACTTTTAGCCCTGAGCAAATGATGCATTTTAATGTTTCTTTACACATAGCTCTCAGCCCAAGTGAAGCTGTCTTCGGCAAAGCATTAGCAAACATTTACATTTCAAAACTCAACAGAAGGGTTGTTGTTGGAATTTTCTTTTCATTTTTTCCACATATGCCCAACAGATAAATCATATTTCACATGTTAAGTGGTGTGTAGCATTCCGTTTCTAACCCCTGGCATACCATTAGAAGACAGTGGCACCTGGTTTTCAGGCCTACAATCTAAAGATTGATTTTGAAAGGGAGGAAGAAATACAGAAGCATCATCAAACACCACTACTTTCGTGGCAGGCAGGCTCTTTTTGAAATAGCAGTGTATTTTCAGGTTCCTTTATTCCTCTGCACGGGAGAGGGCACCAACCATTTGGTGCCTTGTGTGGAGTGAGGGTCGGAGCACGAACCTCAGAGCAGACAAAGCCCTGTGGTGTTTGTTTTTCCAGGTGGAGCCAAAGCCAAGATGAAGTGAAACCAGGGGTAGGTAGAATTAGGAACAATTAGAGCTAGGGGCACATTTTCCATTTTAATAAACTCAGATTGCTCAAGAGTCACCAGATTAGAGGTCTTAAGCATGTCATCAGGATCCGTTGCATTTTGAGTCACCTTACAGTAGTGTCTAGACTCCAGACCAAAGTTTTTAAATGCACCCTAGGGTAATGGTTTGAGCATGCAAACTCCACAGTCAGAAAGCTATGGGTTCAAATCCCAGCGCAGCCACTTCCTAGCAGCAAGACCTTGTACAAGCTACTCAACCTCTGTAAGCTTCAGTTTTTCCATGTGTAAAGTGGGAATAATAAGATTGCCTGTTGTATTGGATTACTACTAGGATCGAATGCGATAATCCACGTAATGGGGTTGGCATGGCCCCCGGGTCAGGGTCATCCTTCCTTCCTAAATGAAGCTTCCCATCCAGGCCACCCCTCCAACTTCATTTCTTCGGTTTATTCTCCCTGCAAGATTGATGGTGCACCCCCCTGCCGCACCTGGCAAGCCCCTCCAAGAAGCATTCAAGCTAATTATTCAGAGAAACAGGATAATAAACTCAACCTATATTCTAAACTGAGACTGCAGTCATGGTTGTGCAACTCTGTACATTTGCTAAAACTCGTTGAACTGCACATGCACAGTGGGTGAATTTCATGGCATGCGAATTATACCTCACTAAAAATAAAAAATAACACCAAGACAGGAACATTGCAAAGGTTCTGAAAAAGAAGTTGACAAAATTTAACAAATGGGTTGAAATCTCCCATTCTTGATTTCTCCCATCATACCATTTAAATAAAGAAGACCACACATTTCTGCCTGTCTCACTCAACCCCTCTGCTCTGTGTCCTGTGGTTGCGACAGCCGATGTAGACTCACCTCCCCCCCGTACCCCCACAGTGAAAACCTGCTATCCTGCTTTCCCTCCCTGGGTGACATTGATTAGAAGGAACTTGACTGATATGAATGAGCCACGAACCCCAGACCCAAGAGCAGTCTTGCTACTGAGCTGTGGGAGAACCCCCAGGAAAACACGATCCATCACGTGCCCTGCCTGGACATCCCTCCTATAGGCTCACCCCCCAAATATGTATCTCCCTCACTTCCTCTCTGGGCCCTAGCTAGCTGTGACAGAGACGACATTCTCCTGAAGAATGAGCCTTGCAGTGATGTCTGCATTTGGGTTCCTTTGGGAGTGGCAGACATCAGGGTGTGGCTGCAGGATGGCTCTTTAGCGTTCCCAGGGCACCTTCCAGGTGCAGAACGCCTCTGCTCCCTCTTCATCCTCCATCCCTGACCCTCTCAGGTGGCATGCATCAAGGTGACCATAAGAGGAGGAGGACACTCTCCAGGTGTCTGCAGAGGACACACCAACTTTCTCGCCTCTTCAGGAACCACTCTGCTTTCTACTCAGGAACTACTCCAGGTCTTCTCTCTGTGCTGAGATTGCATCTCAGACGCTCTTGCCAAGGCTTTACTCTTTGCTTATGTCCTACTGAGTGCTCTCGGGAAAAACAAAGTATCATTTCTGGCTGTGGTTTTTCTGATAGCCCCATCAGCAAATTTAACACAAGGCAAACGGAAAACACAAGTGAGAATCCTGCAGCAACTCCAGGAGAGGAAGTGAGAGGGGCAGATTGTAATTACCCTCACGGAGCCAGGCCACCAGCTTGGACACTTGAACCAGCTACATGCCCCAAGGGCCATTCAGACCCAGGCTCTCACCAGAGACCTTGATTTTATCTCTTAAGCCAGATGCAGGAAGGAGCTTGAGGACTCGGCCAGCAGGCCCCAGCAGGAATGGGGGGGTGACTGGGAGTCCACCAGGGACAGGGCAGCAGACACACAAGACAAGCCGGGGCAGCCTGTGGACATGTCCCACCCATGCACTAGATAGGACTGGTTTAACAACTTCCCGACCTGCCCGCCCCCAGAAATTCCCCCACCCTATCATCTTTGCAGAGTGTTCCCATCCAAACAGAACAATTCTGTGCCATGGTTTTCTGAAGCCACAATGCAAATCTCAGAGCCCAGAAATAATTTCTGGCTTCCTGCTCTCAGGCCTCAGATGCCTGCAGGTCTCGCTGTTCTGAAGCATGTGCAGGCTCGATGCTCTTTGCATCCACCTGGGCTCAAGACCAGCTCCATCATTCCGATTCACCGCCACCAAGGGGGTCCTTCCCGCTCCAGAACTGCCGTGCTAGCTGTCGGGATGAATCAGGCGCAAACTTTGGTTTCCTTACTCCTCATTAAGTGTTCATGCAATTGATTAATTTGACACAAAAGTGCTGTCTTAGAAGCACAGAAGAGACCTAGCCCAGAGAAGGGACATCGCAAATAGAAAGGGCTCCAGGAAGCTTCCCCTAGATTCCACGTGTCTAAAGTTTCCTTCCCTAAGGACCTCTCTCTGAGTGGTTACATAACTCCCATAGACCTGTCCGGAAGTCCTCTGCTCCCTCCAGCAAGGGCTCTCCTATCAGCAAACCCGACTCCCCCTAATTATCTCATAATGAGACTGAGTGCCTAATGAGTCTCTGGGTCCTGTGACCTCTGACCAGGTCTGTCCTGCCTCATCGACACCCTTAGCCCCATCTCTGCACCCCATCCCCTAAAACCCTCTGATCAGGGGGCAGTCAGCCATCTCTGGAATCCCATGGGCCAGCCCTGTACCCCTGATTTCTCCTAACTGGTGAAAACCCCCACTTGCCACCTGGGCCTCTAGCTCCTACCCTTGTCACCAGTGTGCCAATTACCCCAACAACCAAGTACCTCTGGGGAACCCTTTGTCAGTGTTCTCTGCAAGCCACAGGAGACCCTGCAGGTACACACACCTGAGCAGTTCCAGATTATGGGGGTGTGGGAGGGACCACACCCTACCATGTACTCACACTGGCTGCCTGAGAGCTAGTTAGCTCACTCACTGCACACCACTTCCTGCTGGCCTCCCCCTTGGGGGAGCTGCTATCTGCTCCTGTTGGCCTCCCCCTTGAGGGAGCTGCTATCTGCTCCTGCAGCTGCCACAGTGACACCGGAGAACAATTTATACTCAGCACCTGCTACTGCTCAAGGCAGGTCTGTCCTGATGGCCGTCCTCACAGCAGGAGCAGGGAGAGGCTGGCTCACCCATAACTTCCATTTCCTGAGACTCTGTCCTCACCTGGTGTGATGTGACTTCTGAATAATGATGAAAGGGAAGGCTTGGCCCTGTGCTGTGGAGTCTCCATTGGCTGGTGAGTCAATAATGGGGAGGTTGTAATGGGCCAGGTTCTCAATGGAGTCCTCAACTCCACCTTAGACTGAAGGATGTGCCTCTCACCCTGCCCAGACCCAGAACAGACATCACTAATGGATCCCGGCACATTCTCCCAGCTCAGCATCCTTCCCTCCCCAAACCCCACACAGCATTCCTGGCAGCCACTATGCAGCCTCAATGGGTAACCCCGCTGGCCTCTCTGCCTGGTGTGAGGCCCTCAGCTACGTGCTGCATGGCATCCACACGGATGGATAGAAAGGCATGATTTTTTTCTGCTCTCAGAGAATCTGCTATTTAGTTG
>VSMD01074216.1:0-13575 GCA_008750895.1 Mirza zaza | reverse complement strand
TCAATTGTGATTTTTAAGGACATAAAGTCAGAGCTCTAGATTTCTAGTAGGAATACTGGGGAATGATCCATAGGACAGGAATAGTACCATGTATGATGCTGATTAAGGGTCTGGGGAAGGACATTTTACAATGTCCTTAAACCATTTGTATTAAGGATCCTTTGGGAAAAGAATATTTTAAATCACATATAACCAAATGTGTTAGTACAAAACAAATTCCTTTTTTTGTTGTTGTTGTTCATTTCTTCCCCACTCTCTTCTACCCAACTCCCTTCTAACCTACTCCCATCCTGGGACTATAGAGAACATTTGTCTAGTATCCTTTATCTAGTAGATTTATACACATGTACGTCATGGAATTACATCAGCTTTTCTGTCTTTACAAGAAATGATTTTAATTCGGTAATGCTTTCTTTTATATATGATTTTTTTTAATTTAAATTTTTCTGCTAGCTCATTCTTCCCTTAAATACACATTCTCCTTAGTTTATGGAAATGAAGCGTGGACATGGTCTTTAGGCAAGGGTCTAGCAAATGCTACAACAGGAGACTTCCTTTTGGTTCCTTTATATTATTTTATACCTTATTTATCCAAATATTGTTTGTTCATTTTTTAAATAGCTCTGAATATTGCATATATAATGAATGCAATGATTTTTATGCCGAATGTATACAAATCAGAAAAATCCCCATTTAGCGTTTGTCTGATAGGCATTTTTCCTAAAAACAAAAGCAGTCTTAGGGTCTAAATAACATAATAAAGTAGCCAGCTACTCAGCACAACCATGTGGTGCCCTAAGGAAGTTCTCTGTGAGTAACCTGAAGCTCTGTGCCATGTATACACCTGTAGGAATCTGTAGTAGCTGAGTAGACCTGCCAAGAGGGGCACACAGGTGGTTTTCCTGTGTGGTCATAATTTGGGCTAATCAAGTATAAGATATCTTGCTGTGTACTTCTAAAATACCAAAATTACCAAAATTAGGTATAGGAATAATTATAATAGATGCTCAATAAATATTTGCTCAAAAACTAAATGATTGAATGAATAATGAATCCTTTGCACAAAGTATCCCTTGCCTTTCTTTTATAAATCAATATTTATAAAAAAGATACTGCTGTGACAGACTAAAAACTATTAACTAAGAAAACATGTCAGGGGTTTGAGAAAGAAAATACTGTGCAGCATCTTTTATGTACCATTGCTCAGAAGTTGAACACATCTTAATTTTTTTTTGCCCCAAAGCTCTGTCTGGCATCCCTGGACCTATAATACTATTTCTCACTTAGGGAGCAGAGGTTTGTAAAATAGTGGGCCCTGTAGCAAAACTAGAGTATTAACTTGATCATTAGACTTTCTTATTCCTTTTGCTATCTTCTAATCTTAGCATTGTGTTAATGCATAGCTTTAAGTATTAATGGTTCATTAAAAGAGAGTGTTGACCTCTACAACATCCTCAATAGAGCTATTAAGTATTACCATCTATATTTGTGTTTGTAGATTTACCTTATGTGTCAAAAGTAATTTTGTGACTCCTTAGCTTGCATATTCCTTGTTAGCGAGTTCAAACTCATTACAAGTACAGTGTTTTCACTATAAACTAGGTCACAGATTTCAAGTGGTATCTGCCTGATGCCAAATGAGGTGACTTTATATTCATTTCATTTTATTTACTTGGTTTATTTCCTTCATAGCATTAATTATCAATTTTTATAATTGCGATGTTTAAAATATATTTACTTATTTATTCTCATTATACTTCAGTAGAAAAAAAGCTACAGAGGGTTCCAATTCTCTACTGGGTCCATGCACTTATGAAGTGCCCAGAAAACAGTTGGAACTTAACCATTTGATGGATAAACCAATGAATGCATCCAAACTGGACAATTCCAAATAATACACTTTCATTTGGATATGTTATCCTTATGTTGCAAGGATTTGAGTATTGAAAATTCATTAATTTGGTAACCAAGAACAAAGACATAGACTAGATTTATCTTACATATGAGAAGGTACTTAGAGGACTGCCTGAAATATTAGAAACTAAATAAATATGTGTTATACCCAATGTCCAAACAAATGTTCTCAGAGTATTTTTCTGCTATATCAGTACCAAAGGAGATTGTTTTACCATTGTCAACAGTTGTTTGGGATAATACAGATAAATTAGTAACTAGTTATTTTAATTCATTTATTCAATGTAGTCAAAAGTCATATCTAGTTTGATGTACATATTTTGATTACTTGATTACAAAACTAAGTAAATGAAGGGGAGGCAAGAGATCCTGGTTTTAGTCCTGCTCTATCTATCATGAACTCTCCTCTTGACCAATGATTAGTAAATTAAATATTTTGAATGTGATTTTTTTTCCCCCTGATCTGTCAAAAATATTGCTTACATGCATCATTGAAGACACTCACAAATTCGCACTCTGGTTACCTCCTCACTCATCTCACCTCTTTTCATCTTGGTTAGCACCATCTCATTCTGCAAACTGTAACTTGGCCAATTTATGTTGCTGATACACAGTGTGTCATCTGGTACATCAAAATACTTCCATAACCTATTTGGAAAACTGATATAAATTAAGCAATTGGTTAAATCTTTTTAAAATTTATTATGTTTAACTTCTGAATCTCTTTTCATTTTCACTCTTGTCCAATATTTAACCTATTCTGCCTAAATATCCAATAATTGCTAGTGAGTCCTCAGATGATTCAGGGAAGTCATCCATATTATAGGAAAAACTACATTATAGAGTTGGTTATTACAAAATTTCAGAAACCTGGAAGTTATAGCACTTTACTACTGTTAGAATTCGCTATTCAGATCCTAATCACTTCCAAATTCCAGTTTCTATCTTAAAACAAAAGACTCCAAATGACTATTGGAAAAAAACTTTTGCATCTGAAAAGGGCCACAAAAATTAAACTGATGTCTAAGTGTATAAATTTACTGCTTATTTGACTGAATAAATTTGTAAGTTCATTAAGGTAACAATTTATTTCGACTGGGTAATTCTTTCAAACAAGAGTTAGTTTGGTGAAAATACATCTCACCTAAAATATTTGCTCTAATACACTTTTGGTTTCAGGCATTGCTGAAACCAGAATTTGCAGGAGCCTGTAAGAGTTTATGACTATAAAATAAAAGAGTCAATTAAGTCAGAATCTAATATTTCTAATCATGAGCTTTAAATGAATGTCAAGAAATTGTTTGTCTTGGGGAAATGAATCATAGATAAAAATGCATTAAAAACAAAATCTTTGGATGCTTAAATACATCACCTGCTTTTAGTGATAAAATGTGGTTGGATCAATATCTATGGATGTCAGAATATAACAGAGGTTGAAGAAATCTATTGAACTGGTAAAAAGTATGCATAAATCAAAGGCTTTTTAAAGTTGTTGGGGACAGTGTTTTTTAAATGTGCAGATGTTCTATACCTGAAGCTGCTCTAATCTACATTTTTTTTCTTGCCACTACTCACCGTCTTTCTTAAAAGTGGATATGAGATTGATTTCCACAAATCTCCTAGATTACCAATACATATTTTTTCTAGAAAGTTTTAATATAATCTATAATGAATTTGTTTTACATATTATGTAAAATTATATTAAAATTGAATGAGTCATATGAAATTGTTTTTTAAAAAAATGTATGCCTCAGTTCATAAGTCTGGACTTACAACCTAATTCAGCTCAAAGACTGGTTCATATACACTTCGGTGTGGCCACCTGTGCCTAGCACTTTGTTTCAGTGGTGCTCGGGAGATTTTAATTGTGCAGCAATAAAAAAAAGACACACATACACTTAAGCATGTTTTCTTGTTCCCTACAGTACATTTATCCCTGTTTTTAATCATGAAATCTAATTTTTTCTTTTCATTCAGAATATTATGGGGGTACAAACATTTTGGTTACATAAAATGCCTTTGCCTCACCCAAACCAGGAATACAAGCATGTCCTTTCCCCATACAGTGCGCTCCACATTCATTAGTTGTAAGTTTACCCTCCCTCTCCCACTTGACTGGCACCCAGTGAATATTACTACCATGTAAGTACCTCAGTGTTGATCAGTTAGTACCAATTTGATGGTGAGTATGTGTGGTGCTTGTTTTTCCATTCTTGTGATACCTTACTTTGGAGGATGGGCTCCAGTTTTATCCAGGATAAGAGGTGCAAGTTCACCATTGATTTTTGTACTTGAGTAGTACTCGATGGTATACATATACCACATTTCATTAATCCACTCATGTATTGATGGGCGCTTGGGATGTTTTCACATCTTTGCAATTGTGAATTGTGCTGCCATAAACATTCAAGTGCAGATGTCTTTATTACAGAATGTTTTTTTTTCCCTTTGGGTAGATGCCTAGTAGTAGGATTGTTGGGATCAAGTGGTATTTCCCTTAACTCTTTAAGATATCTCCAAATTACTTTCCACAGGGGTTGTACTAATTTGCAGTCCCACCAGCAGTGTAGGAGTGTTCCAATCTCTACACATCCACGCCAGCATTTGTTGTTTTGGGACTTTTTGATAAAGGCCATTCTCACTGGAGTTAGCTGATATTTCATTGTGGTTTTGATTTGCATTTCCCTGATGATTAGAGATGTTGAAAATTTTTTCCTATGTTTGTTGGCCATTAGTCTGTCTTCTTTTGAAAAGTTTCTGTTCATGTCCTTTGCCCATTTATTGATAGGATTGTTTGATTTTTTTCTTGTTGATTTTCTTAAGTTCTATATAGATTCTTGTTATCAGTCCTCCATCAGATGTGTAAAATACAAATATTTTCTCCCATTCTGTAGGGATTGGCTCGTCACTCTAAGGAGATGGAATCAATGGGTTTTGGCATGACAGATTGGGGGAAGGGGAAAAATACTTGGTTCAGCTTTGCATTACTCATGTGATTAAACCAACTCAGTTAAGAAAAAACAGTGAACAAACTGAGCAAAATTCTATTTATATTATTTAAAAAACATTTTTTATTTTAAGATCTTGTGTTTTGAGTAATGGAGTGATCTAACATATGAACTCATAGTCAGAGGATGTTTTCTTTCTTGAAATACAAACAATGTGAAATTCAAATAGTCTTACAGAAATTCAAATACAATTTTATGCACATGGTGGCAGATAGCTTTATTTAGGGCATGCTACTTAACATATAAAGTAAAGCCTGGTATATACATAAAGCCTGAAGGTGAGACCTTGTGTTTCATTTTGTTTCATCTTTTAAATTTTTTGATAGTACAGAATCCTCCTAATTTAGCCTAAAACTAAACACCATCTTCATATAGAAGTTTCAGCAAACATACAGCAATGTATGTTTGGAGGGATGATATTCCCTGCCTTTGTAAATATGAAATGGTTTCCTGACCCAATTCTTAGAGCTTATATGCTATAAGACTTTTGGGGAAGACATATTAGAACTGTAATATTTCAAAATGCAGAATGAGTGTTTGATTCGGATACAATTGATTTTCTGGTGAGTCTGTGGGAGACCACTCAGTATTACTTCAAAACCTAAAAAAACCCACAAATCTACATACGTAATTTGACACTTCTGATTCACAGGAGGCCAGGATAATAGTGGAACAGAACTAATGGAAGTCAAAATAACAGTGCCTAGGTACAGAATTTGCATAATGAGTTTGAAATTGACAGTACATTTCCTACATGTGGTAGGGGTAGCAAAGTGAATTAAATGAATGTTGAGGTAATAGCAATAGATCATACTGTTCTGTGTGCTGCAAACATTAAGCAATTTGAAAGGTTAATGAACAAAGCAGTGGTTCTCTATGAAGGCCTCCAGAAAATATTAGCAAACAACAAAATGAAACTGCCTAGAGCATGAGGAAAGATCTATAGGGCTCTGTTTCTTTCTTTCTTTTCCCAGTGCTCTGTGGATGAAACAATAGCAACTGTAACATAAGGTGTGTGCCCAGAATTAATAACTTGATGGATTAATTGCTTTCAGCCTTGTCTCAAGCCAGCCATTCCTTCTAACTTTTCATTAATCCTCAAGAAATGCCCTGTGCTACAATTGTTTCTGCCAAAATCATGCTAGTTTAAAGTAACAATATAATAAAAAATCTTTCTTTTTTGAGGGATGTGGTGAGCATTGTGGAGGGGAAGGGCATACCTCTAACCCTTGCTAGGAAGAGGCAAAGATATAAAATGCAACCAAAATGTTTGTGCTTTCATATTTTCTTGAAATAAAATAAATAAAAAATCTTTATAAGACTTAAAAATTATCGTTCTTAAACAAATTAGATACAGCACCAAAAACACCTGTTTCCAAGGATAAAGCTATTAATTAATAATATAATTATAGCTTGGAATAAAGTTATTTTATTGGTCTCCCTAAGAGAGATCAGCAATCTTTTCTTTCTCTCCTAAAATATAATTTACTCCCTTGCCATTACATCTTTACAAGAAATAAAATGTCCGTCCAAGTTTGATACGGACTTGGACCAGTCTATCTGAAACTTTAAGGTGCATATCAGTCACCCTGGGATCTTGTTAAATGTAGATTCTGATTCAGTAAGTTTGGTATCCAGATACATTTCTAACAAGCTCCTGGCTGCTGATGAAGAGCTGATAGGGGAACACATTTGCAATAGTTACCCAGAAGTCTTCAATAGGACTGAGTGTATATTAGTTCTCCAAGTAAGAGTGGGAGTGGGAGAAGGTGGGGAGAAGCAACTTTGAGGTTGCTGCTGGGTTTATTGTCCAGAAAAAATGGGAAGAGGAAGAGGGGGAGGGTAATCTGATACCCACTCCTCATGTACCCTTGGTTTAATGGGTGAGAGGAGACGGTTTCTCTCACAGCATTCCAGGCATTGACTACCTGCTGAGGATACAGTGATAAGCCTAAAATGCCCAACCCTATGCTCCTTGTGAAGCTTAAAGTCTGCAGGAAGATCTTTTTCTTTTTTCTCAGCAGCTGAATGATAGTATGAAAGTGAAATGGACATAATGTACTTTTAGAATTTTATTGCATAGGTTCTAGTTCTCCTTCTGTTATTATAATACTAGTTCCATGAATTTGAGAAACTTGGCCTCTCTGGGTACAGTTTTCCCATGAATTTTTAAATGAGGGAATTATCTTCAGGGGCCCTACCAGCTTTAATATTACACACATAAAACTATCAAGCATGTGATTCTAAATAATGATTTTTTTCTAATAAGAATACCAAACTTTAAAAAAATTTTGCAATTTAAATTAGTCACTTTGCAAATTTACTACAAGTATATTAGGAACTGTGATTTTGGAATGTTGGAATTTCCTACAGAGCCAGTTTAAGATTCACGTAAAAGATCAGTGACATTATTTTACAGTCCTATTTAACTGAGACATAAAGCTACCTGAATTACCCCTTCAGACGTTAAAGGAAAATCAAAAGTTTAAGAAATTGTAAAATCCTCGAGATTAGGTTCCATATCTAGTTTATCTTGGTATATTCTACAGCAGGATTTCCCAAACTTCTTTGTTTATAAGCATCTTCTGCAGTGTATGCTAAAAATATATATTTCTGGGATGAAGTCTAGTCTTACTAAATAAGACTTACTAAATAAGTCTTACTAAATAATCTCCAAGGGGAATCCATGTTTTTTTCCATAAAGGTGATTCTAATGGTCAGGGAAACTTAGGAACATTATTCTACAGCATTTTACACAGTGTTTGGCACAGAGGAGCTGTTCAGCTGTTCAATGGTTGACTGAACAAACGAATGAAGAATGAATACCAAAAACATGTCACCTGAAGTGGTAAATTGCCATTTATGCACCGATAAACACAATGCATTAGTTAACTTTAGAACCTAAGATTTATATTTTCTATGCCTCTACCTCAAATCTTTTTTATCCAGGTTAAGGGTCATAAATCAACCTTTCTCCACTACAAGGCTTTAGGTTCCATGAAGGCCAAGACCATGTGTTAATACACTACTCAATCCTCAGTATGCAAAATAGCAACTGACACATAGTAGTACACATAAATATCTGTAGACTTGAACACAGCTGTGGTACATAGCTTAGATGACAATCTGGCTAGTTTAACTGTAAATAGGACTGTGATCATCGCCAAAAATGCCTTCACCTAATGTTACCTTCAAGCCAATACAACTGAGTTTACTTTTAGGTCCTCAGAAATTTGCTGTTCTTTCAAAGAGTAACACTGAAACCAGAACTATGAAATTTTTTGACCTAGCACCTCTCTAAACACTTATCAATCACCTGGACACTAGCATATGTGCCTGTTGGGAATTTGTGTGCTGCAGTGTCCCTCTCTAGTGGGTTGTGAAAATATATGTCAGAATACTCCATAGTGTTCTAGCATTCCTTCCCCCCAGAGAGACTGATTCCATTCCACTTGAAGCTGTACTCTGGTCTTCTGCTTTCCAAGCAACTTTTTCCCTGTTTTTTCTCTTTTTTCCCCTCTCTCCCTTCCCTGCTTTCTCCCTCCTCCTCTCTTTTTCTCTCCACTTTCCTCCCTCTCTCCCTCCTCCTTTGTCCCTCCCTTAACCCCTCCACCAGTTTTTTTTCTCTTTCTTCTTTTTTTTCCCTTCCAAAGACACAGTGGGATACATAGTAGGTGAGAGGAAAGCATCCTGCTTTGGGTTATCCATCTGATGAATCAGAAGGCATGAGGATCAAAGGCATCAGAGGATTGGCTGGATTGTATAGGTAAGGCTGTGCCTACATGCAATGTCTTTGCCTGCAAATTTTACCTGAAAGGCCCTAGACTAAAGGAAAATTCTCAAAGTTGGAAGGACAACAGTGTCCATTGGAAACTCACCCAAAATTGCTGGAACTTTAGGCAGCAATTTGAGTCAGGGTCACTATTGGCAAAAAGAGGGAAAGAGAACAAAATTCATGTCAGTGCTTCAGGGAAGAGAAATATCTAAGGGTTGAGTAGGCTGCTTGAGGAGAGAGTAAAAAGGATGGTGTTCTTGTAAGACTTTGCTTTTTTAAAAAAGCCTCAATATGGGGCAAAATATATTCTGTAGATAAAACATTGAATGCAAAAGAAGCAACCCCAACTAACACAGATTTGATAACTAACCTCATCGATTTGGATCTGATTGAAGTAAAAAGCTATGAACTTTGTACACTATAGAAACAAGAACAACAACCAAAAGTGTTTAATCACTAAATAGGAAAACAAGTTTAAGTGTTGTGTTTTTTTCCCCCCTATTAAATAAGTACAGGATTATTTAAGTAAGAAAAGCATGACTTTCATGTGAAGTTAGGAGAAAAAAAAATTCTAGAAAAGATTATGATTAAGCTATGAGAATACATTTGGATCCAATTCCAACTCTGTTTACTTACTATATGACCTTGAAAAAACAACACAGCATCAGTTTCCATAAGAGAAAATTCATTGTACCTACATCATAGGGCTGTTGTGAACTGTAAATGAGTTAATACATGTGCATCTGAGATAATATTTTGATGTATTAGCTGATGTGTTTTCCTTTACGGGGAGAATTTAGTACAATGACAAAACCAAAAAAAGTCAATTCTTATTATTTGAGTAGGAAATAGATTTGAAGGAATATCTACTGAATCAGATTTTTATATTACAGAGCCTAACATACCCTAGGATAGGAGAAAAAATGAGCATGGTGGAAAGGGAGTAGTGATGTGAATAACGAAGAAATTCTGAGAATATTTAGGAAGTCTGGATGTATATTCCCCTGTATAATCTGAGATTATAGAGAACAGCAACATGGTGTGAGAGTAGCAGAGGAGAAAGCGTTGAATGTTATGTCTAGATGGAGGATCCTGAGCCTAGCAAACACCCACCTCTGCATGGTGTGAGGAGCAGCTGTTTTCCAGTGTGCTCAGCATAAGAACACAGAGGACAATTGGGAGTACTGGCCCTGAGGGCTATTGCAGTCCATGGGAAGAATGCAACAGCAGGTTCTAAGGAATTGGGTAGGATCAAAAAAAAATGCTAGTGAAGGATGACAATCATCATAGTCAAATGATATAAGGAAGAGCTCAGGAGAGGTTAACCTGGATAAGAAATGGCTGAGGAGAAAATGCTTTCCATTCCCAAAGACAGGACACTACCTGAGTATCTACAACTTCTCTCCTGCTCCCACCCCAATATCAATACAAATTTGAAGAGAAGAGAGAGTAGAAGAAACCCTGAATGGAATTAGTTTATCCAGAAACTAGGATTCCATCTCTGCCACCAGCAGAATGGGTTTTGAAATAGATATTCAGTCACAGAAAAAAAGTAAAGTTACACTTCTGGCTTCCTAAGTTTATAGTCAGTAACTTGGGCTTTCTGTGTTTATAAAGGGCTAAGCCCTATGACTACCACAGAAAATTAGATCTATAAAAGATAGCTGTCAAAAAGATTACTATCTAAAAGGAGAACTTGTAGAGGTGGAAGGAATTTGAGGTTTCAGAAATAAAATTGAAAGGCTTGCACTTGATACTGAGAAGGGTCTCAGTTTTGGTTAAAGAAAGAAACTTCATAGGTTAGAGAGGGAGGTGGGTAATTGCATTGTAACCTTATTGTGGCAGGAGCACATCTTAGTCTTCTGTTACTCATAACCCTTGGTGGTGTTGAACCCATTGCTTTTGCTTCCCACATATTTGTTAAAATATTAAACATTGAAAAAGAGAAGCATACTATTGGTGACACTGGAATAGGAGTTAGGACATTAGATGGTAGATAGCCTTGAGAAGGAGATTTATATTTATCTATGAAGATTTAAGTAAGTCAACCAACAAGGTTTCACAAATGGTGATTTGAAGAAAGGTGGAAGGTGACCATATCCATATAAAGCACATTGTATTTGTAGTAGGTTGACAGGAATGGAGAAATCATTCGATATGGTGAAGAAAAACCCCTAAAAAAGATCAGTTTACATTTGCAGAAATAATCTTCTAGATCATGGCACTATGATCCTTCTCCAAAAAATCTCATGGGAGTTTTTTTTCAGCTACACCAGACATAAGATGTATGAGAGGTGATCACCTTTTCAATCATTTTATTTTTAAATTTTATTTTCCACTGACAAATAATCATTGTGTATATAATATATTTACAAGGTACAATGTAGTGTTCTTATGTATGTCTACATTATAGAATGAATAAATCAAGCTGAAATCCATCCTTTCTGAGCTTGGATAGCATGAGGGCTTAGGTGTCAGTTAGCGAAAGAGGGTTTTAAATCCCTCTAGTATGTTCTTTTAGACTGGAACTATTATTTTTAAATTTTTATTGTTTTGGAATTCTAAAATATTTTAATAAATCATAAATTAAAAATCACAAAATATAATAAATATGATGAAAAGTCTTCCACCCATCCTCTATCCTGCCTTCCTCCAGTTTCAAGCAGCCCTCTTGACACATAGGTAATAATTATTAGTTTCTCTATATTCTGTCTGCATCTATGACAAATATAAATATATTGTCTTAACCCCACCCCTTCTTTCACAAATGGTAGCTTTGTTTATACACCGTTCCACACCTTTCTTTTGTTTCATTTAGCAATATATTTTGGAAATGTTTCCATATGAATATAGTTTTCTATTTTTTATAATTACATAATCTACTTTATGGATATGCCATAATTTACTCCATTAACACTGGACATTTATGTTAATTCCCATCTTTGCAATTATTAAATGTTAATGCAGAAGTGAATAAGCTTGCATTTGTATCATTTCTCATACATGCTATTATTTCTGTAGCATGAATTCCCAGGACTTTCTGACCCAGGAATTATTGGGTAAAAGGTTATACACTTATCGTCTTGATAAGTATCTGTAGAAGAATGGTTCCAGGGATACAAAACCTGCCAGGATATACAAATCTTCCATAAAATGCATAATTATGTGTTTGCATATAACCTACTCACATTATTCTGTGTACTTGAAGTCATCTCTGGATTTCCTATAATATCTAAAACAATGGAAATGCTATGCAAATAGTTGTTATACTGAATTGCTTTTTAAAGTGTTTTATTTTTTACTATATTAATTTTCCCCAAAATATTAATATTTTTTGATTTGTGGTGGGTTGAATTTGCAGATGCAAAACTTGTAGATGTGGAGGACTGGCTGCATAACCAACTTGTCCTCCTTATATAAGGCTTGTTTCTTTGGAATCATTTTAAATCTCATCACCTAGAGCAGATTTCCTTTAAGAGAATCCTCAGTGACATCTAAATGTGACAAGACTAGAAGACACAAATAAGGGAGTCATTTATTAAATTTCTTAAAAAATTTTAAATGTTTAAAAAATAATAAAAGGTCACTGCTGATATTTATACTTAAACATAATAACTGAACCCAAATTACTCAGACAGGTAACCAGAGGGTCAATTGTGACGTATTTTGCAACTGCATAGAGGTGCTCAATGTCAAGTTAATCTTAGGGATTGGCGCAGGATTTGAGTTATTTGACAGGGCACTTTAGTTTTACTGTGTACTTGAGAATTATCAGTCTCTCAAACTCAGAGTTATTATGCTTACTAAGTTTTCCACCTTTGTTCAACCAAAGCATCACTAAAGGAAGAAGTTGGTACCAATGTTAATAAGTAAATATCCCAGTCCTCACTTGCTTTTAAAAATACATTGGAAAGAAACTCTGAGAACCATCATATGGAGGAACTTTATTTCCACAGACTATAATTATAGTTGAAAGATTATTCAGAATCCCATGCAAAAATATTCATGTGTTTTTATATAACCAGCCACATAAACATGCATACATCAAATAATATATCTGTAGGGCTTAGCAACAGCCACAAGGAATCCTCAGAGCCTCAGCTCTAAGAGGTTAATATGAATAGTTGTGTGTGCTTTGACATTTGAAGAAATGTTTGTTTGAACAAAACATAGAATGCAGAGGGACTTGGTGCAGCTGTGGAATCCTGAAGCAAGAGAGGTGTGCAGGTTGAAAATGAGAATGACTTTATACCATGGAGGTGGAGAGGACAGGCCCCTTACTGGGTATCTGGGCACTGACTCTCCAACAGAAATAGATGAATGAATAAATAGATGAATTTTATAATTCTTTGTTTGAACAGATGCTGTAAAATCTGTTTTATACTGCAACATTGCAATACTGCTATTTTTCCTTTTTAACTTATATTTTTCCTCTGAATATGCAAGTGTGCTCTAAGACAATTCTTAGATGTATCCTTTTTATTACTATGATAATGGGTTTAGAAGGCTAAGACAAAATTTGTGCCATGGACCTGAAAGCATATCGTTGAGTTATAGAAATTAGATTGAGATATAGTTAAAGATATAGATATATGTATTTCAGTTTCCCCTCACTAAGATTCTTACACACTTTTTATCTATGGATAAAACTTATTTAAAGGTCAGTTGAAGAAAGCTGGCTTTGGCAACTCTGTATTTTATTTGCCGCCTGAATTGGAATAGAAATTATTGCACCCTGGTCTTCTCATTAAAAGTTATATTTTAGGAGTCCCAAGTTTCTGCTTTTGGCACAGTAGTAGAAGACATTAAGTAATTCAATTATAATTTTAAAGTAGTATTAGGTCAGCATAAAACATACACTGTGTTTATGCCCCAATG